>MU722431.1:22170-116442 GCA_026770625.1 Nicotiana glauca
CACTCTGAGGTGCTGTTTGTGCTCCTCCTGACTGCGGGAGTACACAAGAATATCATCAATGAAAACTATCACGAACAAGTCCAAATAAGGCCTGAACACTCGGTTCATCAACTCCATAAACTCTGCTGAGGCATTAGTCAACCTAAATGACATGACCAAAAACACATAATGCCCGTACAGAGTGCGAAATGCTGTCTTAGGGACATCAGACGCCCTAATCCTCAGCTGGTGGTAACCCGATCTCAAATCTATCTTTGAAAATACCTTCGCACCCTGCAACTGGTCGAGCAAATCATCAATCCTCGGCAGTGGGTACTTGTTCTTCATTGTCACCTTGTTCAGCTGCCGGTAATCAATGCACATTCTCATCAATCCATCCTTTTTCTTCACAAATAGAACTGACGCACCCCAAGGAGAAACACTAGGCCTGATGAAGCCTTTCACAAGCAAATCCTGCAACTGTTCTTTTAGCTCCTTCAGCTCTGGCGGGGCCATACGAAACGGCGAAATAGAAATGGGCTGCGCGCCTGGGGCCAGATCAATACAAAAATCAATATCCTTGTCGGGCGGCATACCCGGCAGGTCTGAAGGAAAAACCTCTGGAAACTCCCGAACAATATGAACTGAATCAATATAAGGAACCTCCATGCTGGAATCGCGAACATATGCCAAATAAGCTAAACACCCCTTCTCGACTATGCGTCGAGCCTTAACATATGAAATGACATTGCGGGTGGTATGTCCTGGGGTCCCTCTCCACTCCAATCGGGGCAAGTTCGATAAAGCCAAGGTCACGGTCTTGGCGTGACAACCCAAAATAGCATGATACGGGGACGACCAATCCATCCCCAATATAACATCAAAATCAACCATGTCTAGAAGTAATAGATCAACACAAGACTCAAGACCCTCAAATACTACTACACAGGAACGATGAACTCTGTCAACCACTATAGAATAACTCACTAGCGTGGATACATATATAGGAATGCCCAAGGCATCACTAGGCATAGCCAAGTAGGGAGCAAAATAAGACGACACATATGAATACGTGGACCCAGGGTCAAATAGCACTAATGCATCTCTGTCATAGACCAGAATAGTACCTGTAATAACTGCATCGGAAGACTCAGCCTCTGGCCTGGCTGGCAAAGCATAACACTGGGGCTGGGCCCCACCTCCCTGAATAGCATCTCTAGGGCGATCAACTACTGGCTGACCTCTGCTTCTGCCGGTCCGAGCTCCACCTGTATGGTCCCTACCTCCACCTCTATGATCTATACCCCTGCCTCTAGTTGGTTGGACGGGTTGTGGATCACCTGCTGCCTGAATCATGGGGCGAGGAGCCTGCTGCTGAGAGCTGCTCGATGCTCGAGGGAAAAACCTGACAATGTGACCGGGGTCACCACAACCATAACAAGATCTCGACTGCTGCGACTGCTGGCCCTATCGACCAGAATGTCCTCCCCTGAAACTCTGAAGTGGGGGTGCACTGATAGGCTACTGATCTGAATAATATTACTGAGAACCTCCACTGCCTGGAGTACCATGAGAAACCTAAAGCGCAGACTTAAAGGGCCTCGCTGCCTGGCCCCTACCATGGGAATCCCTACCTCCAGGTGATGTACCACTGAATCTACCAGAATGATGAGGCCTCTTGTCCGACATCTGAACACCTCCCCGTGTGAGGGCCATCTCAACTTTGCGGGCCGCATTAGCCGCCTCCTGAAAGGAAATATCACTACCAACTCCCATGGCCATCTGAAGACGGATCGGTTGAATCAATCCATCAATGAATCTCCGGACCCTCTCTAGCTCTGTAGGGAGTATCACAACTGCATGGCATGCCAAATCAACAAATCTAGTCTCATACTGTGTAACTGTCATGGAGCCCTGCTGGAGGCAATCAAACTGCCTACGAAGTGCCTCCCATTGAGTGACGGGGAGAAACTTCTCCAAGAATAACTCCGCCAACTGATCCTATGTCAAAGCTGGAGACCCTGCTAGTCTAGATAGGCAATAATCTCTCCACAAAGTCTTGGCGGATCCTGCAAGCCTGAAGGTGCAAAAATCGACCCCGTTGGTCTCCACTACCCATAGTCCTGAGAATCTCGTGACAGCTCCTCCGATGAAGCACCGCTGAAATTGGTGGTGAAAATCTTGGAGAACCGATCAAGTCTCCACAAAGCATCTGAAAACATGGCCGCTCCATCACCGGCCTGAGCTGTAATACCTGTCTGAGCTGCCACTGCGGGCTGAACCACTGGAACCTGAGTCCGGGAAGCTACCAGCTCTGGAGTACGCGTAGCAGGAGTCTGAACTCCTCCTCCAGCCTGAGAAGTGGCTGGTGCTACTGGCAGCAAACCCGCCCTGGTGACACTGTCCATAAAGCCTGCCAGTCGGACTAGAGCATCCTGAAGATCCGGGGTGTTCATAACCCCTCCTGGGACTGAGCTGGGCCCACTGGAGCTGCTGGGACTGGAACCTCCTCATTATAATCAATATGAGGCTCCACCTCTGGAACTGCTGCCTGGGGATGAGCTCTGCCCCTACCACGGACTCTGGCATAGCCTTGACCTCTGCCTCTCGCGGGAGCTGCTGCTGGGGGCTTGGGCTGCTGCGCGGTAGAAGAAAAAGCACGTGTTCTCGCCATCTGCGAAAGAACAGAGTAGAAGGACAATCAGTATTTGAGAAACAGATTCGCACGACAAGAAAGAACAAAAGTGAAATGTTTCCTAACTCCATAGCCTCTGGGGGATAAATACAGATATCTCCATACCGATCCCTCAGACTCTACTAAGTTTGCCCGTGAGTAGCGAGACCCATGCAACCTATAGCTCTGATACCAACTTGTCACGACCCGGATTTATCCCACCGTCGGGCGTATTGATGGCGCCTACTAACATAGCTAGGCCAGCCAAACATTACACATTCTCTAACCAACCTCAACAATATAATATTCTAACAACAATTAAATAAGTGCGGAAGACTTTAGGTTTAACAAACGATATAAACATGCGGAAGTTTAAAAACACATCACTACCCAAAATCTAGTGTCACTAGCTCACGAACTACTATAGAATACTACACACAAGTCTGAATGAAAGAAAAATACATATGTTTATTTCGGTAAAATGAAAACAAACTGAAATAAAGGAAAGGGACTTCGGCCTGCGAACGCCAGCTAGGCTACCTCGAGAGTCCCTGGACTGAAGATAGCTCCCAGATAGAAAACCTACTGCTGCTGTCCAAAAGCTGCTCCTGGATCTGTGCACAAAGAAATGCACAGAGTGTAGCATCAGCACAACCGACCCCATGTGCTGGTAAGTGCCTGGCCTAAATCCAGCGAAGTAGTGACGAGGCTAGAACGGACTACCAAATCAACCTGTACAATCCTATATACATATATACGAAAAAGGAAAAGCAATACTGAAACTAAACAGTTAAAAAGGGAGGGAAACATGCTGTGGGGGAGTGTAATCTGAGTATAAAATTTATCAGCGTAATTAAGAAAATAGGACACAATAGTAACTATCAAAGAATAAGAAATTCAATAATTGCACGGCATCAACCTTCGTGCTTTTACTCTCATTCTCACCCAAAGCAATCGAATAAAGTGCACGGCATCACCCTTCGTGCTTTCCTCACTTAACACTCATTTTATGGCACGGAATAACCCTTCGTGCACTATATAATCAAATCAGAGCACGGAATGTACCTTCGTGCATAAATAGTCAAAACATAGCATGGAATGACCGTTCGTGCAAGTATAATAAAAAATAGTACGGAATGACTCTTCGTGCGTTAACACTCTTCCTCACCCAAACAGTAGTCATAACAAAACGTGCGAGAGGAAAATAGACAATAATAAGAAATGTCCCGGCAAGGGAATAATACAATTAGCAACTAAATCCCGGCAAGGGAACAACATCATTACTTTCACATCCCGGCAAGGGAAAATATTCAATATATTTAACAAATCCCGGCAAGGGATCAATCACAACTCCTTTCAATACTTTAATCTCTTACTCAATGGTATTTATCATTCGAGCCAACACTCCAAAATATTAGCATTTCATAGTTTATCCTCAAACTCTTTACATTATTTAGAAATCATTATTTAACTTGGAAGAGTTCCAAAAATATATCAAAACAAGTATAAACAAAGACTCACGGTCATGCTAGACTCAGGTGTATAGATACTCGTCACCATGCCTATACACCGCACTCGATCATTTAGCAAATAACAATTTATGATACTCTAATCCTATTCCCTCAAGCCAAAGTTAGATCAAATACTTACCTCGAACCGATACAAAAATCACTATGAAACGATGCCTTTGCCACGAGTATCCGACTCCAAGTGGCCCAAATCTATTCAAACCAATTATATATTGTAAATAAAATCGCAAGTAACCAATTACATATTAAGATTAGAGCTAAGGCGCAAAAATAGTAAAATGACCAAAACGCCCCTCAGGCCAACGTCTCGAAATCGAATAATTTTTATATTTTCAGAAACCTCGTACTCTCACGAGTCCAACCATATAAAAATCTCCCAAATTGAAGGTCAAATGCCCCCTCAAAACCCAAGAGTTTAATCAATGAACTTTCACCCAAATTCTTCTATTTTTGATTCTAAATTCGAAATTAAAAGATGGATTTAACCAGTAAATGATGGATATAGCTAGAAAGGATCATAGAAACATTACCCAGTAATATCCTCTTCAATTCCCACTCCAAATCGCCTTCTCCCGAGCTCCGAAATAATTTTTTTCAACTTTTAAAATTAAGCCTTGGATAACCCTTAACATAACAGTGATTTCCGCTTTTGCGGTCCAGGGACCGCTTGTGCGGTCCCGCTTGTGCGGTCCCGCTTGTGCAGAAAATCAACCGTATTTGCGGTTTTAACTAAAGTCTCCAAGGACCGCTTATGCGATCCAGGACCGCTTATGCAATCCAGGACCGCTTATGCGGTCACTGCTTTTGCGGAATCCCTTCCGCTTCTGCGGTCCAAGCCATCTCTTCACTGACCGCTTATGCGGCCAAAATTTCGCATCTGCGTAACCGCTTATGCGGTTCCTTTTCCGCAGATGCGGAAACAACAGAAGCAGAAGAACAGATTTTTTTCCAAAATGAGAAAAAGCAATCCGACACCTATCCAAAACTCACCCGAGCCCTCGGGGCTCCAAACCAAATATGCACACAACCTCAAAAACATTCTACGGACTTGCTCACGTGATCAAATCGCCAAAATAACATCAAAATCAAAGAATCAAACCCCAAAACTCAAAATTTTTATTTCAAAGTTCATAACTTCCAACTTTAGCTATTTAGGTCCGAAACACGTCAAACGACGTCCGATTTCGACCAAATTTCACAGAAAGCGCTTAACGCATATTTAAGACCTGTACCGAGCGTCGGAACCAAAATACGAGCCCGATACCTATATTTTCTAACTCATTTTGATTTCTATTTTTCCTTAATAATTTCAGAAAATAATTTAATAGAAAAATTCTTTTACCGTGGTTCTGGACCTCGGATTTCGACTCCGGGCACATGCCCGAGTCCCATATTTTTCTACAGACCTCCCGGGACCATCACATCACGGGTCCGGGTCCGTTTACCCAAAATGTTGACCAAAGTCAACTATATCAATATTATTATCATAATTCTTTAAATTTTTCACAGAATTCATATATTTTAACATAAAAACTTTCCGTCTTCACGTTCGGACTGCGCACGCAAATTGAGGCAACTAAAAATGAGGTTTTCGAGGTCTCGGAAGCGCGAAAAAAGGGAAAAATACGATGATGACCCTTTGGGTCGTCACAGGTCATCGCGTTCGCGAAGGCAGTGACACTAACATGAAGTGTATTTTTCGGTAGTATTCATTTAGTGCTTCGTGATCTTACAGTTTGTTCCGCAATCGCGAGTGATACACCTGAAGTAGCTGTATGAGAATCCTTTTTCGGGCTTCAAACTCATTTTATCACATTTTAAGATTGGCAGCTCGGATTTGGGTGATTCTTGAGGCGATTTTAATACTTTGGATTAGAGTAAGTAATTTTGACTCGGATTTAATTATTATAGATGATTCCATCTTTGATTTTGGCATTTTATTAATTATCTAAAAATAGAAATTAGGGGGTTTGGAGAAACATTTTTAAAGTGAATATTTGAGATTTGAACATCGATTCTGAGTCGGATATAGTAAAACTAGTACGTTGTACTTATATTCGAATGGATTATTGGAATTTGTTGGTTTGATTAGGGGCCGAGTTGACATTTTAGTTGAATTTGAGTATTTTATAAAAGATTTGACCTTTAGCGTTTGGGTTTGATTCCTGTGATATTATTTGATATTTTTGAGTTGCTTTTGGCTAGATTCGAGTCGTTTAGAGGCTGATTCATGCGGGGAGGAATTTCAATAGTGTCGTTTTGGCTTGTTTGAGGTAAGTATCTTACCTAATCATGGTTGAGGAACTAGTTGCTTGAGTTTTTTGTGATTATATACGTGCTATGGTGGCGTGCATGTGTAGGGTTTAGCTCATGTGCGTGCATTGGGGTATTATTCATATTCGGGGTGTTGCTTAGACTATGATATACCTTAAATTGATTATTAAGCTTCATGCGGTGGTGATTCATATATTTATACCCCTTTGTTAGCTATTTGAACCATATTTAAGGTTACATAGAGGTTAATATCCTGATTGAACTTGATAATTGCTACTTTCATGATGTACTTGCCTGATTTGAGCTTTGATAGTTTACTTTGCACATGCATACAATTTAGCATGTTACTTATACCAGTACACGAGTATGAGCTTGATATCCATTGTTCATATACATGTAATCTTGGATTGGTCTGGTAGCACGTAAATATGTTGTGCGGTTGATAACTTTCGCACTTGAGCAGGCCGTGCAGTTGATGGTTGATATTTGTCATGAACCAAAAATTCCACCTTAGGAATCGTAATAGCACCTAGTCTCTATGACTAGGTAAGCCTAACACACATTGAGAATTTAGGAAAAATAATAACTAATCTATTTGTTTAAACTGATAATTAATATTGTGAAACCAAAACAGAAAAACAGTCATATAATCCCAAAACCGGTGGAGCTGAGTCATAAACTCTACATACATATACTAGGAAATGTCTATTATAATATTGTTTGAAAACAAAAGAAATCAGTAGCATAAGATCACTAGAAGGTGACTCTGAGGCCTTTGACCATCAATCAGGTATATCTTGAATTCTATGCGAAGTCTGAAACAACTCACTAGCAGCTAGCACGTTCAGAAATATCTGGATCTGTACAAAAATATACAAAAGCGTAGCATGAGTACACCATAATGGTACCCAGTAAGTATCAAGCCTAACCTCGGTGGAATAGTGATAAAGTCAGGTCAAGACACCCACAATACATAGAAACCTGAACATAATATTAATAAAATATAACAATGGCAAGTTAAAGAAAAAATGACAAGAAAGTAGAATGATAATATAATGCTAAAATGGAAGTAAAAGCGATAAATGAAAGAAAAGAGTAAACATATTACTAAAACAACAAATGATCAATTATAGTCAAAATACAAGTGGTATGAATTAAGAAAAACCAACAACCGTTCAAATCAATAAGTTGTTCTAACATAGAATGTACAACAAGAATGACACTTTGGTACCACACCTCATACTTACATTTCACAAGTCATAATCACAATCTTCCTTATACCGCCATATGAGCCTTGCATTTATTTTAAACGCATTTTTCCCAAAATAAATCCATGCGCTTTTTCCCCCTTATCTCGTCGTGTGTGCCTTAAATGAAGTAATTTTTCTTACTAGAAACACGCGCATAAAACCTTTTATCTCACCGCATAAGCATCAATATCACCACCTTTATATCGTGGCATGCGCATCTCATCAGAACACAATAATCAACTCGCCGTCACAAGTGCCCATATACCACAACATTTCAAAAAAAAAAAAACAATACCAATATCACCACAATACATAGCCCACAATTCAACCACAATGTGTAAAAGAATCTCAATAAAAACAAAATGAATGAAAAATAACTCAACAATGGAAGATACACCATGAAACAACAACTTCAATTAAAACATATTAATAACTCTTAACAACTACAATTTTAATAACTTAACAATGATAGATATTTTCATGAAATGATAACTTCGATTCGAATGCATAACATAAACTCAACAATAAAAAAAAGGGATAATATGTATTAGAAACTACGACTATATGCATGAGAATAACTCAACAATGGAAGAGATATCATGTAATAACAATTACTACTAAATGCATATGAGAGTTACCTCAGCAATGAAAAGTGGAACTTGTAATAATAATTTCAATTAAAGCATATAAGGCTAAACTTGACAATGTAAGATTGAAAAATTAATAACAAATTCAATTAAATGCTTATGAACAACCTAAGAGTCTAAACCAGTCAACTTTCACATGTAAGCCCGAGTACACACTCGTCAACTCATGTACACGTCTTCCACATAATTCAAATAGTACAATTAAATCCAATCCTAATGGAAAGTTCCCCACACAAAAGTTAGACAAGATATTTACCTCAATTAGGCCAAATCAACACTCACAAATGGATTTTTCCTTAGACTTTACCTCCGCACGGCTCAAATCTAACTAAAAATGACTTAATATCATCGAACAATGCAAGATAATCCAATTTTGATTAACAAAGCTAATATCTTTATAAAATTTTCAAAAAGTCAATAAAAGTCAATCCGGGCTTGCCCGATTAAAACTCGAGTCCAAGGATAGATATTGACTACCCATGACCCCATGAGTTCACATATATGTTTTTTTTACAAATATGAGTTCAATTCGACTCTCAAATCTCAAATTTTTATTTCTTAAAATATATACAAAATTTCCCAAATTTTCTCTTCAAATTCCATAGATTGGAGGCTAAATCTCACAAATAATCATGTAATACAATTGAAAATTGATCAAAATCACTTACACAATAGTCTTATGTAAAAATGCCCCCACAAAATGTCCTCCTACAGATTCTAGGGTTATAAAAATATGAAAATGGAGCTAAGTCCCATTTTTCTAGCCCTTTTATTCAGATGCATAAGTTGTAGCCCTTTATTCAGATGCATAAGTTGCAATTGCGACCTGAGGTTTGTAAATGCGGCATCTGACAAGCCCAGGGCACAAAATAGTTTCCTAGATGGCAAGGGTAGTATCAAAATATTCGTAAAAACTATAGTTTATGAGACTGATAAGCGCATCAGCCAACAATCAAGGACGAATGTTCCAAAGGGGGTAATTATGTTACATCTCATGTTTTCGTACGTAAAAGTGCGTCGCAAGTAAACTAATGTAAGACCTAAAATGAGATCATATTTGGAAGTATATAAAGTAATTTATCATGTTACTTTGGATGTTACATATATTGAAGATCATGAACAACAAGTACCTAGTACAAAGAGGGTTGGAAGGTTTAGAAACTAAGAAATTGAAGAAAATAAGTTTCGTCGAAAGTCGAAAAGTTAGAATGTTATAACATGTATTTTTGGGGTAAGACTAGGGTGCTAAATATTATAAATAGATAATGTTATAATTTATTTTACTCGTACTATAGTCGTGTGTTATGTTTCGAAGTCGAGCGAGTTGTGGAACAAAAGTTGGAAAAGGTCATCACAAGTCCCATTCATAAATGTGTGGAAACTTAGGTCAAATGTAGCTGATTTTTTCTAACAATATACTTGGAACTAAGGGATTATCTACCTACCAAATTGAATATATATAAGTCTATTTTCTAATTCATTAAACAGTTTATCAATATGACATCGGAGTAGAGAGATATGTGTGTTTCTGCGAGACTGTGCAGACTGCTAGGTGACAAGTAGGTGTAACCTACTTGCTTAAATGAGAGTCCAAAAAGGGGCAATTTTGGGTCATACAAAGAGACCATTTAGGAATTTATCTGCTGAATATAACACTCAATTATATAACACAATAATACTACTTAAACCCCTGCGAACATCCTCCGAAAAATGGCCACAAATCCTAATTGATTTCCTCTCATTTTCAAGATCCAGTTGGTAGTAAAACCTAAAGTTTGAAGAACCAAGATAGGAGATGAGTTATTCAACAAATAAGGTTAATTTTTTCTCTCTTTCATCCATTTTTATGCTGTAGAAACACCACATAAATGCAGGGTTGAGGTCTGATCATTCGTCGTAACATTTTCGCATTGTTTGACACTAATACAGTGGTCGTTTTCTGTATGACAAGATCGGGGTGTGTTGGTATTTTTTGTAGTATTTTTTGGTGTATATAAGTTTAAAAAATAATGTATGTATGTTTGTATTGTTGTGTTCTTATGTTGTTGGTATTATATTGAATTTGAAGGAAGTAAGGATTATATTGGAAATGCTGCCCGTTTGTATACAAAATAAGTTTGTCGTTCGTGCAATAGTTGTACCTTTCGTAAATTAATGATAGTATTATTATCATTATTGTATATTAAGGTGCAAAGAGGCGAGTTCAACTTGGCGATTAGAAAGATTGTGATAAGGTATGTTAAGGCTAAGCCCTTCTTTCATTTTGGCATGATCTCGTAACTACATGTTTTTGATAACGAGGCATAAAGAGAAGTTCATACTCCCGAATTTATAAACATTATCCTTGTCTCATAAGTTACAGTATTCTCCCTTATCAGAGCTTTATATTCAATTGAGTATTGTCTTCTTCCAGTCAAGAGAGCAGAGGGTCTATGTATATACATTATTACAGTATTTTCACAACTATCGAGCTATAATCAGTAGGTAGACCCCTATTGGGCAACCTCTGATAAGATGGTAAGTTAGATACCGAGCCTACTATGGCCGAGCGCCTATGAGTGAGCCTAGAATGGCTGATATATATAGCCTAGTATGGCTGAGCGCCTATGAGCGAGCCTACTACGGTAGAGCAGTTACACATACCGAGCGTTATAAGGCTGGATATCTATTTTAAATACTACATTAAGAGATATGAGTCAATATCAACGGGTAAGAATATTTTCAAATTATATTATATTTGACTCCCAGGTACTTTTAATTATTATATTGTTAGTTCAGTTTCAACTTTCGGTTATTTTGTTGCCTTACATACTTAGTACATTATTTGTATTGAAGTCTCTTCGATGGGGACACTGCATTTCATGCTAGCAGGTCCTGGTTGCAGTTGGACAGACCCTCCCAGTAGACAGAGTCAAACATGAGTTAGGTTGGTAAGCTCCACTTTCTCTGAGTTACCAGGTCAAGACCTTGGAGTCCATTTTATATATACATGTTTGATGGATAGGTCGAGGTCCTGTCCCGATCATGGTACAATTTAGTTATCTCTAGAGACTTGTAGCGAGTCCTGTATATTTTGTATATCAGTAGATTTTCATGGCAGTTTCGTCAGCCTGCACTGCTATATATATAAGCTTTTGGGTATGGTTACCCCACAGATGGGAGAGACATTATATACTGACTATTTAGAATATGGCCTCATCAGACTAAGTTGAGGTTTACCCTCCAGATTTCATAGCTATAGAATGGTACGCTCGGTCCGAGTATGGTACCAGGTGTCGGTCAAGCCTCTTCAGGTTTGGGGCAGATAACTATTGTCGCTTCGTGGAGCATTTCTTGTCCATTACAACACCTTTGACCAGGTTTACCTAGAAGGGCACTCCATTCATATGATATGGGTGTGAGGAGAGCTTTTAGAAGCTCAAGAATGCCTTCACCACAGCTCCAGTTCTAGTTTTGCATTCGGCATCGACTTCTTATACAATGTATTGTGATGCTTCTCAGAATGGTATTGGGTGTGTCTTGATGCATGAGAGTAGATTGATTGCTTGTGCTTCACGCCGGTTGAAGCCTCATGAAAATCACTACCCTGTTCATGATTTGGAGTTTGCAGCCATCGTTCATGAATTGAAGATTTAAAGGCATAATCTCTATGTATCTTGTGAGGTATTTACAGATCATTGGAGTCTCCATCACGTGTTCAAATGAAAGGATCTAAATTTGAGGCAGCGGGGATGGTTGGAGTTGCTAACAGACTATGGTATTACCATTTTGTATCATCCCGGGAAAGCCAATGTTATGGCTCATGCCTTGATTAAAAATGCTATGAGTATAGGTAGACTTGCATTTATTCTTGTTCGTTATAGATCACTCGTATCAGATCTTCAAACCTTGGCCAATTAGTTTGTGAGGTCAGATATTTCGTATCCCAGTCGGGTTCTAGCTAGTGTGGTTTCTCGGTCTTCCTTATATGGTCGCATCAGATAGCGTTAGTATGATGACCCCTATTTACTTGTTCTTAAGGACACAATTCAACACGGTGATTCCAATGAGGTTTCTATTAGGGATGACGGGGTGTTGCGAATGCAGGGTCGAATTTGTATGCCCAATGTAGATGGGCTACGTGAGTTGATTCTTAAGGAGGCTCATACTTTGTGGTATTCCATTCATAAAGGTGATGCAAAGATGTACCAGGACTTAAGGCAGCACTATTGGTGGAGGAGGAAAAAGATGGATATAGTGGAGTTTGTAGCTCGGTGCCTAAATTGTCAGTAGGCGAAGTCCGAGCATCAGAGACATTGCAGATTACTTCAGAGGGTTGAGAATTCGGAGTGTAAATAGGAGCGTATCACCATGGACTTTATAGTTGCGCTCTGATAAGTTGGTATTTTACCAACTTATCTCATCTTTAAGCTTAGATTTGTGCTATGTTTCATTGAAAAAATTGTCTGTTTAATGTCGTCTACTTCTATTTTATAGACTTAATGCGATTTAGAAGTGATCATGAAGAAACCAAGTGTAAACGAGTCCAAAAGGATTTAAAAAGAAGAAAATCTAGAAAATGGCCTCAGATGTCGCAATTGCAACATAAAGGTGGGAAATACGAAGATAGTAGAAATCGCAAATGCAAAGTCAACCCAATCAAGCAGTTTTCGTAAATGCAAAAATAGGGTCGCAAATGTGAAGTCAAACATGACAGTGAACCTTTGCAAATGCGAAGTGTTCATCCCAAATGCGATAGTCAATATGAAAGTCATAGTTCGCAAATGCAAACATAGCTTCGCAAATGTGAAGATCGCGCTTCAGTTCTGTGTACTTCTGTAATTTCATATTTTTTGCTCCCAAACCCTTTAATACATGACCTAGCTTATTGGAAACATATCTTTGGCTTAATTTTCAGTCTTTGGACTAGAGAAGACAAGTTTAGAAGCTAGGGTTCTTGCACACACACTTGGGTCTTGAATATTTGAAGCTTTTGGTTGAGAATTTCTTATCTATTTATAATCATTTCTTGATTTCCTTGATTTGTATTGTGTATCTAAGTGTGTAGTGTTTTTTCCAAAAATTTTTACTCTTGTTTAAGGAAATATTCATATTTAAAGTGTGGATTAAATATCTTGTTGTGCTTATGTATTGAATAATTTTTATTTATTATGAAGTGAGTTATTGTTTCTTTAATTATTCTTGTTTTTTAATATTTTCAAAGGTATTAGCCAACCCTAGGATTTGCACATTTACTTCGAATTAATTTTGGGAAAAATAATTTGAGGTTGGAAAAGATTAATTAATAAGAACTTGAGGCTTTAACCCTCACTTTATAGATTCTATCCGAGGATAGGATTGAACTACTTGTAGCCATATTTTGGTGTGCTTAATATCTTAATTGTTTTAGAGATAATTCAATTAGGAAGTCTTTAGTCTTTGGAATAAGCTAATATAGAATTTTTACCTGAGGCTAATTAACATCAACTTGCTAATATTTGTTAAATCGTGAAATACATTGGATCGTTACCAGAGTGTAATTTTTCTTGTATCCATGCTTGTATCCATTGATCATTTTACATGCTTTCTAGGTTAGTTTTTGTTATCGCATTTAGTTATAAATATTTTCTCAAAAATTTCTAAGTGTTTGGCTGAGCATAATAAGTGATAATTCTCTACATGCCTAATCGCCTACATATTATTCTCTGTGGGATTCGATGTGATGACCCAAAAGGTCATCACTCGTTTTGAAAGTAAATTCTGTGTTTCGATGTCTTAAAGACCTCTTTTTATCTCACCTTTTGCGTGCGCAATCTGAGCGTATATCCGAAACGCTGTTATGTGAAAATTTGATAAAAATGCTAATTTGGCCTTCAAAATTTAATTTAAATTTTTGGTAAACAAACCCGGACATGTGATTTAACGGTCCTAGAGAGCCCGTATAAAAATATGGGACTTGGACGTATGCCCGAAATTGGATTCCGATGTCCCAAGCCCGAGAAATAAATTTTTGAAGAAAATTGTTTAACTGAAATTTTAAGAGTTTTTGGAAACTTAAATGTGTTTGAATTTGATGGTATCGGGCGTGTATTTCGGTTTCGAAGCCCGGTATAGGATTTATATGGTATTTAAGTTGTGCCTATAAAATTTGGCAAGAAACGGACTTCATATGACGTGAATCGGACCCTCAGTTGTGAAATTTGAACCTTTGGAGTTCTAGGGATTTTTCTTTGATTTTGATGCTAGATTCGTAGTTCAAGGTGTTATTTTGGCGATTTAATCGTACGATCAAATTTGTTTGATATTTTTAGGTTAGTGTGCATGTTTGGTTTGGAGCCTCGAGGGCTCGGGTGAGTTTAAGATAGGCCACGGGATAAAATTGAACTTATGAGCAGCAACTGATATGTTGCAGGACTGCAGGCTTCGCATTTGCGAAGCTTGGCTCGCAAATGTGAGCTCGCATTTGCGACTTACCATCGCATTTGCGCTAACTGGCCAGGGGGGTGACCTTCGCATTTGCGAGGCTCAACATTGCAAATGCGACCATAGTAGGTACCGCAATTGCGAACATTTGTTCTCATTTGCGAGAAAAGCAGGGGCAGGCCTACCTTCACATTTGCGAAGCCTGGGCCGCATTTGCGAACCTGACTTCACAAATGCGATATCTGCACCTATGCAAATTGTAACTTAGCCGAGATTTCAACAATGTTTACAACTTTCTAAAAACCTAAACTCTCTTGGGCAATTTTTCAAAGGCACTCACTCTTCCAAATCATTAGTAAGTCATTTTTAACTCATTTCTTTCAATCAAATCCATCCTTTTTACATGATTTCAATTCAAAAGCAAGGGTTTTCAAGGGGAAATTGTGTGTTTTTGGGTAGAACTTAGGATATTTAAATTTTGGGGATTTGGACTTCGATTTGAGGTCCGATTTCAAAATAAATTATATATTTCAGTTCGTGGGTGAATGGGTGATCGGGTTTTGGTTCGAACCTCGGGTTTTGACCATGTAGGACAGGGGTCGATTTTTGACTTTTTGGGGAAATCTTTAGAAAACCTATTTTCATACATTAGAATTGATTCATTTAGCAAGTATTGATATCGTTAAGTAAATTATGGCTTGCTACAAGCGAATGGTTGGTGGAAACAAGATGTAAAGAGGTAGTTGAGGCTTGAATTGTGTTCGTAGCATTGAGGTAGTGTTTGGTATAATCTTAGCTTGAGGGATTAGTAGTTGTGTCTTATTTTCTACGTGTTAATTGTTGAGTCTGACATATAGGTGTGTTGACGAGTATCTATACGTTAGTGTCAAACATGCCCGTGAAAATTGTACTATGATTGATGTGACTCCGTTTCGTATTGTCCATGCTTTATATGATGATTTCAATTGTTGAACAATGCTTGTGGAAGTATTTTTGGTAATTAAACATTGTAGAGTGTTGGCTCAAGTTGATCATTAAGTTGTGAAGTAGTTGTGAAAAAGAGAAAAGGTTTATGATAATGTCTCCCTTGTCTGGATGTTATTGGTTTTGATATTATCTCCATTTCCGGTATGTTGTTACTCATGATATTGTTTCCCTTGAGGGGATGTTATTGTTATGCTATTGTTCCCTTGCCGGGATTCTATTGTGATTTTATTGATTCCCTTGCCCATATTTCTTTGTGATTATTTCTTGGGTAAGCAAGAGTGTAAAAGTACGAAGGGTAATGGCGTGCATGACATTTGGGAGAGAGTGTTAATGCACGAAGGATAATGCCGTGCCGATATTATGAGGTAAAAGCACGAAGGGTGATGTCGTGCCACACAATGTACAATACCGTGCCATGATATGAGTGATAATTAACGAAGGATAATTCCGTGCCATGATTATGTGAGGTAAAAGAACGAAGGGTGATGCCGTGCCGATTATATTGATTCTTATGGTGAAAACAAAAGTAAAAGCACGAAGGGTGATGTCGTACATTTGCCATTGATTTTCTTATTCTTCCTTGCATTTGAATTTTCGTGTTCCTTTGAATTCTTCACTGAAATTTTGTTTGTACATGATGTTCCCTACACCATGTTTCTCCTTCCCATCTTTAACTGCCAGTTTCTATCAATATTACTTGATGTATATGATATAACTGCACATATTTATTTGGTAGTCTTGTCCTAGCCTTGTCACTATTTCGCCGAGGTTAGGCTAGAAACTTACCGTACATAGGGTCAGTTGTGCTAATACTACACTCTGCACTATGTGCAGATCCCTGTGCTACAGCTTTTGGACCATAGTAAGGTTACTGGCTTCAGTCCAGTGGTGAAGACCCGATGTAATCCTGCAGGCGTCCGTAGCCTTGGCGACTCCTTCTATGTTTCCATTCTGTTTCTTTTATGTATTTTAGGACAATTTTGTATTTATCTTTCAGACCACTGTTTATAGTATTCGTAGATATTCCGTGACATTGTAACACCAAATTCTGGGTAGAGTTGTATGTTGGATTCTGTAGTAGTATAAGGTTAAACTATTAGTTTTCGTCTTCCACATCTCTGTTTATTATAATATATTTCCACTATTGATGACCTGTTATATTGAACCATTAAAAAGGCTAAGTAAAAAGGGTAATGAATCTATAGTACTCGACTTGCCTAGCTTTCATGAGTAAGCGCCATCACGACTCCCGAGGGAGGGAAATGTGGGCCGTGACAAGTTGGTATCAGATCTCTAGGTTGCTTAGGTCTTACAATTCACGGACAAGCTTAGTAGAGTTTGAGGGATCAGTACGGAGACGTCTGTATTTATCCCCAGAGGCTATAGAGTTAGGAACATTTTCACTTCAATTATTCTCTGTCGTGCGATTTGGTTTCTCAATTCTAATTGAACTTCTACTCTGTTCTTTCGCAGATGGAGAGAACACGCACTTCTTCATCCTCTGATAAGCAGCCCGAGTCCCTAGAGACAACATCTACGTGGGGCGGAGGGCAAGGCCGAGGCCGTGCTAGGGGCCGAGGTAGGGGTATATCTCAGCCCAGAGCAGTAGCACCAGTGGCAGAGCCTCAGGTTTAGTTTGATGATGAGGTTCTAAACTAGACAGTTTCGATGGGATCACCTTAGGTCACAGAAGGGTTCATTGCTACCCCAGTACTCCAGGATGCTCTGGTCCGTCTAGTGGACCTTATGGAGAGTATCACTTGGGCAGGCTTACTTTTTGTAGCACCGGCAGTCTCTCAGACTTGGGGAGGAGCATAGACTCCCGCTACCCGCACTCTGGAGTAGATGGCTCCCCAGTTTCAGACTCCAGCAGCTTAGCCAGTTGGAGGAGTTCAGCCGGTTATGGTAGCTCAGACCGGTGAGGGAGCAGCTATGTCTGCCGATGCTTTGTGGAGGTTGGATATGTTCACCAAACTGGTCACTACTACTTATGGTGGTACATCTTCAGAGAATCCCTAGGATTACTTAGAAAGCTACCATGAGGTTTTTCGGAACATAGGGATAGTGGAGATCAATGGGGTAGACTTTGCTGCTTTTCGCTATCAGGTTCTGCCAAGACTTGGTGGAGAAAATATTGTTTAGCTAGGCCAGCTGGGTCGCCTGCCTTGACTTGGGATTAGTTCTCTCAGCTATTTCTGGAGACGTTTTGCTTATCACTTAGAGCGCTCCAATAGGGTTCTATGACCGTCACTCAGTACAAGACCAGATTCATTGTTTTTTCCCGTCATGCTCTTATTATATTTACCAACGAGAGAGAGAGAGAGAGACAGAGAGGGTGAGGAGGTTCACTGAGGTACTCGCTCAGCCGATTTGATAGTAGATGGCTAAGGAGCGATATTTCTTTCAGGATGCGATCAATGTGGCCAGGAGAGTTGAGATGGTTCTATCACAGGGGAGTGGTCAGGGGTTTGACAAGAGGCCTCATCATTTGGGCAGGTTCAGTGGTGCCTCATCTGGAGGTAGAGATTCTTTTGGTAGAGGCCATTCTTGCTGGCCATTTCATTCAGCACTTCAGGCTTTTCATGGTGCTCCAGGTGGCCACGGTTCTGATATGCAATATTCTGATCGGTTGCCCAACAGTGGACCGCCAACTTCTATCACTGCACCTTCGCTCCAGAGTTTTCAGAGTGGTTATTAAGGCCGTTAGGGTCAGTAGTCTCAACAGCCTAGGGCTTGTTATACTTGTGGCGACATAAAAGGTGTACAACATAACCCCCTTGAAGGGGAAAGGGGCTCACCAAGATTTTTGAGAAGAGGATGCTCTTCTACACGTGATCGGCACTATCCTCTATGGAGCCACCTACATTCATTTAAAAATATGTAGCGCCCCCGACAAAAGGGATGTTAGTACCATGGAATAGTACTAGTACTATTCGCTATGGAATAGTATAACTAAACATTATCCTGTTAGAAAGAACAACCATACTGGAGTAAAGAGGAAATTGTAAAGACAACAAAGTTCAAATAATCACCATACCAGCAATATAAGGAGGTTCACACGATTTTCACATAGTTTCTGAAATTTTAGATTGGAGCATCCCACACCGTTGCATCATTATCCATATTACCATCGCTTCTGTGAGCGGAGTCCGATCATGGCCCGATCGGCTAAGCCGTCTCCCCGAGATGTTACCATTATTTCATTCACACTTTCCAGTTTCAATCATCAATACATTTCCACCATATGTATTTATCATGTCATCCGACCACGGCCCGACATGCTAAGCTCTCTCCCCGAGACGTTACCATTATTCCATTATTCATCTCACTCCAATCCTTGGTTGCACATGTATTATCTTACCAGCACTTAGGGGCCATAATTTTCACATTCCATAACTCACGTTTCAGATTGTTCCCATTTTTAACATTTACGTTGTCACTTAAGATCATAAGCACATACAAAAGCAATTTAAGTCATAAGCATAGATGGAATTTGTTAAGTTTGCCATATTAGTCCCAAAGTAACCTTGGCATGATATTTAGGTATTTATCACATAGATCATGTCCTCCACATATCCTCCATTTACAATAATGACACATTAAATACATAAAGAAGTACCTACCACATATGTTTTCACAACATCAATTCACTTAACATAACAAGTGCTGCATTAATCACGTTTCGAACTTACAACACTTACACAGGCCCCATGGAAGCTCAATTTTTAAGAGGAGGGGGTTTTAGCCATACATACCTTAGTAAATCTTTCCTTAATTCTTACAAAATTCCAAGACTCTTAGCACTTCAATCTATGGTATAAGAATTACAAATCGAACCAAGAATTAGAGACGAGATTAAGATTCTAGCTCGTTTGAGCATATTATCAAACATTAAAGGTGCATTGTGATCTTAGGCCCGTTTTTGAAAGAAATTTCTTCAATATTATACCCCAATTATTGTCGCTTTAGTTCTCATCCTACCAATACCCCATTATCTTTGTGCATGTAAGATTAGTAGCCCTTATACCCATGTACCCACTTGCTAATTACCTATTTTAACAGAAATTTCAAAAATTTTTATGAGGGTACAATTCTTACCTATTAGGATGAAGACCTAGTAACTTCAATTGACAATCTTCAAGGATTTGGGGCAAGGATTTAGAGAGGACTTGATGAAGATTACTCCCTCTCATTCTAGAAATCCCTATCTCTCTCTCTCTCTCTCTCTCTCTCTCTCTCTCTCTCTCTCTCTCTCTCTCTTTATGTTGTGAAATAATAGAAAAATAATCTATTGGGGTGTTTTTAATAGGATGGGATTGGGTTTTAAAAATTAGAAAATAGGAGCCCGACTCAGATCTGTGATCACAGAGTTGACATGCGGCCTACAGAATGGACCGCAAAAATGCTCCAAAAATTTGAACACACTGTCTGGGTAAGCGATATAAATGTGGTCCGCATACCCGTTGTGTGGTCGTATAATGCATAACTGCCCTTACAAAATCCCATGGGGATTATGCGACGACTATGCGACCGCATATCGATTATGCGATCGCATAATTTGCCGCATAGTTGACCTTAAATTGACCAACACACTGTTTCACTCTGCGGCGACTATGCGGTCCGCATAGCAGTTATGCGACCGCATTCTTGACTGCAAAATTGCACTTTTTTGGAAAACATTATTTCTTTAGAAATTTCCATCACACATTCCTAACTTGGCACTACGAGCTCTCAGTTTTAGAGTAAAAATCTTTCTCGGGCCTCATAAGAGGTGGAGGTCAGGCCTCTAGAGATGGAGGCCAACCAACAAGAGGTTGTTCCAGAGATGTAGTTCATAGTGGTAGGGCCCAGCTTCGATATTATGCTCTTCCAGCTAGGCCTAAGTCAGAGGCCTCCGATGCAGTTATCACAGGTACTGTTCTAGTTTGTAGCTTCTGCGGCCCTCCGCTAGCAGATGCGGTCCGCTTCTGTGGAAAATAAACCGCATCTGTGGATCCTGTAGCTCAAACCAAAAACCGCTTCTACGGTTCCCTCAACCGCTTCTGCAGTCCCTCTTCCGCAGAAGCAGAAATACCAGCAACCAGCAGCCTTTGCTTTTCAAAAATTCCGTTTTTGATCTGATAACCACACGGATTCCACCCGAGGCCCCCGAGACCTCAACCAAACCTACCAACAAACCCGAAAACACATTACTGACTTGCTCGAGGCTTCAAATCATATCATACAATGCTAAAATCATGAATTACACCCCAATTCAAGCTTGCTGAATTGTTAACTTTCCAACTTCTACTTCCGATGTTTAAACCTATCAAATCACGTATGATTGACCTCAAATTTTGTGCACAAGTCATATTTGACATTACGGACCTATTCCAACTTTTAGAATTGGATTCCGACCCCAATATCAAAAATTCCACTTTCGGTCAAACTTCTCAAAAACCCTCAAATTTTTATCTTTAGCCAAACGGCTTCATAATGACTTACGGACCTCCGAATTCACTTTCGATCGTGCTCCCAACTCCAAAATCACCATATGGAGCTATTCCCAGACTCAGAATCCCAAATGGACAACGATAACACGGAAATGCACTCCAAGCCAAACTTAAGAAATTCCTTCTAAAATGCTAACTTCCACAATAGGCGCCAAAATGCTCCCGGGTTATCCAAAACCCAATTCGGGCATACGCCCAACTCCTATGTGTCATCTTATTTTGCACTATATCTCATCATGCCTAGTAATTCCTTGAGTGCTCCTATATATGTGTCTACATCGATGGGTGATTCTGTTATGGTAGATTGTATCCGTCGTAAATGTATAGTTGTGACTGGGGGGGTCTTGAGACTCAAGTGGATTTATTACTTTTGGATATGGTTGATTTTGATGTCATATTAGGGGTGGACTGGTTATCACCATACCATGCTATCTTGGACTGTCATGATGAGACTGTGACTTTAGCCTTATCGGGTTTACCTATTCTAGAGTGGAGAGGGACTCCTGGTCATTCTACCCGTAGGGTTATCTCACATATGAAGGATCGACATATGGCTGATAAGGGATGTTTGGCCTATCTGGCACATGTTCGTGATTCTAGTGCTGAGGTTCCTTCAATTGATTATGTGCCTATTGTTCGTGAGTTTCCTGAAGTATTTCCTTCAGACCTGTCAAGTATGCCACCCAATAGGAATATTGACTTCTGCATTGATTTGGCTCCGGGCACTCAGCCCATTTCTATTCTGCCATATCGTATGGCCCTGCCTAAGTTGAAAGAATTAAAGGAGCTATTGTAAGAGTTTCTTGATAAGGGATTTATTAGACATAGAGTCTTGCCTTGGGGTTTGTCGGTGCTGTTTGACAAGAAGAAGGACTGATCGATAAGCATGTACATAGATTATCGGCAGTTAAACAAGGTTACAATCAAGAACAAGCATCCATAACCGAGGATTGATGATTTTTTTGATCATCTTCAGGGTGCCAACATATTTTCGAAGATTGAATTGAGATCTGGCTATCATCAGTTGAGGATTATGGCACCCGATATCCCGAAGACAACTTTTTGGACTCGATACGGGCATTATGAGTTCTTGGTTATGTCATGTGGGTCGACAAATGGGATAGCAACTTTCATGGATTTGATGAACCGAGTGTTCAAGACATATTTGGATTCATTCGTGATAGTCTTCATTGATGATATTTTGATCTATTCCCACAGCTGGGACGAGCATGAGAAACATTTGAGGGTTGTTCTTCAGACTTTGAGAGATAGTCAGTTGCATTCTAAGTTTTTGAAGTGTGAGTTCTGGTTGAGTTCAGTTGCATTCTTGGGTCACGTTTTATCAACAAAGGGTATCCAGGTGGATCCGAAGAAGATAGAGGCAGTCAAGAACTAGCCTAGACCTGCATCAGCTATAGAGATCAGGAGTTTATTGGGTTTGGCAAGCTATTACCATCGGTTTATGGAGGGGTTTTCATCTATTGCAGCCCCAGTGACCAGGTTGACCCAGAAGGGTTCCCAGTTCAGGTAGTCGGAGGAGTGTGGCGAGCTTTCATTAGCTTAAGACAACTTTGACTATGGTGCCGGTGTTGGTGTTTCCCACAAGTTCAGGGCCATATACAGTTTATTATGACGTATCTCATATCGAACTTGGTGCGGTGTTGATGTAGGATGGAAAGGTCATTGCTTATGATTTGCGATAGTTGAAGATTCATGAGAATAATTATCTAGTTCATAATTTGGAGTTAGCAGCCATTGATCATGCGCTGAAGATTTGGAGGCACTATTTGTATGGCGTGTCATGTGAGGTGTTCACAGATCACAAGAGTTTGCAATACTTGTTCAAGCAGAATGAGCTACATTTGAGGCAGAGGAGGTAGTTGGAGCCGTTGAAAGACTATGATATCACCATCTTATATCATCCGAGGAAGGCCAATGTGGTGGCCGATACTTTGAGTAGAAAGCCATCAAGTATGGGTAGTCTTGCATATATTCTGGTTGGTGAGAGACCTCTTGCTTTGGGTGTTCAGGCTTTAGTCAATTAGTTGGTGAGGTTAGATGTTTTATAGCCCAGCCGTGTGCTAGCTTGCACAGTTGCTCATTCATTATTATTTGAGCGTATCTGAGATCGCCAGTATGATGATCCTCATTTATTTGTCCTTAGGGACACGGTGCGACACGGGGATTCAAAGCAGGTTACAGTTGGAGATGATGGAGTTTTGATGATGCAAGTTCATATTTGTGTGCCTAGTGTGGATGGACTTCGTGAGTTGATTCTAGATGAGGCCCATAGTTCCTGGTATTCTATTCATCCGGGTGCCGCTAAGATATATCAGGACTTGCGGCAGCATTATTGGTGCATGAGGATGAAAAAGGATAATGTTTTGTATGTAGCTCGGTGTTTGAATTTTCAATAGTTAAAGTACGAGCATCGGAGACCTAGTGGTTTGTTTCAGAAGATTGTGATTCATGGGTGGAAATGGGAGCGTCTCACTATGACTTTGTTGCTGGACTCCCACGGACTCAGAGGAAGTTCGATGCAATATGGGTTATTGTTGATAGGCTGACCAAGTTAGCGTATTTCATTCTTGTGGCAGTCTCCTATTCTTCAGAGATGTTAGCTGAGTTTTATATCCGAGAGATTGTACATCTTCATAGTATGCTCGTGTCTATTACTTTTGACTGAAGTACGCAGTTTACATCGCATTTCTGGAGGGTAGTTCAGCATGAGTTAGGTACTCGGGTCGAGTTGAGCACATCATTTCATCCTCAGATGGACGGACAATCTAAACATACTATTCAGACTTTGGAGGATATACTCCGAGCATGTGTTATCAACTTTGGAAGTTCATGGGATTAGCTCTTGCCACTAGCAGAGTTTGTCTACAGCAACAGCTACTAGTGAAGCATCCAGATGGCCCCCTATGAGGCATTATATGGTAGGTAGTGTCGATCGCCGGTTGGATGGTTTGATCCGGAAGAGGCTCGGTTGATGGGTACAAATTTAGTTCAGGATGCCTTGGATAAGGTGAAGATCATTCAGGACAGGCTTCGTACAGCTTAGTCTAGGCAGATGAGTTATGCTGATCGCAAGGTTCTTGATGTGGCATTCATGGTCGGAGAGCGAGTATTGCTCCGGGTGTCACCTATGAAGGGCGTGATAAGATTTGGAAAGAAAGGCAAGCTAAGCCCTAGATTCATTGGTCCTTTTGAGATTCTTGATCGTGTGGGAGAGGTGGCTTACAGACTTGTGTTGCGGCCAAGTTTATCAGCCGTACATCCAGTGTTAAATGTGTCCATACTGCGAAAGTATCACGACGATCCATCCCACGTGTTAGACTTCAGCACTGTCTAGTTGGACAAGAACTTGACCTATGAGGAGGACCCGGTAGCTATTCTAGATCGGCAGGTTTGTCGGTTGAGATCGAAGAAGTTCCCTTCAGTTCGTGTTCAGTGGAGAGATCAGCCTACCGAGGCAGCTACCTGGAAGTCCAAGTTTGATATGCGGAGCCGATACCCCCATCTTTTCCCCGACTCAGGTACTTCTTTTCTATATCCATTCGGGGACTAACGATTATTTTAGAGGTGGAGGATGTGATGACCCAAAGGGTCATCACTCATTTTGAAAGTAAATTATGTGTTCCGAGGCCTTAAAAACCTCCATTTATCTCACCTCTATTTGTGTGCGTGGTCCGGGCATATATCCGAAATGCTTTTGTGTGAAAATTTGATTAAAATGCTAATTTGGCCATCAAAATTTAATTTAAGTTGATTTCGGTAAACATTTTAGGTAAACGGACCCGGACCCATGATTTGACATTCCTGGAGGGTCCATAGGAAAATATAGGACTTGGGCATATGCCCAAAATTATATTCCAAGGTCCCAAGCCCGAGAGATGAATTTTTGAAGAAAATGGTTTAGGTGAGATTTTAAGAGTTTTTGGAAATTCAATGTGTTTGAATTTGATAGTATCGGGCCCGTATTTTGGTTCTAGACCCCGGTATAGGTTTATATGGTATTTAAGTTGTACCTGTAAAATTTTGCAAGAAACGGACTTCATAAGACGTGAATCGGACCCTCGATTGTGATATTTGAACCTTACGAGTTCTTGGGATATTTCTTTGATTTTGATGCAAAATTCATAGTTCAAGGTGATATTTTGGAGGTTTGATTGCGCAAGAAAGTACATATGATGTTTTTAATTTAGTGTTTATGTTTGGTTTGAAGCTCCGAGGGCTCGGGTGAGTTTTGAATAGGCCATGGCATAAAATAGAACTTAGTAGCATCAGCTGATGTGTTACAGGTGTACGAAGCCTGACTCGCAAGTGCGAGCCCGCATTTGCAACTAACCATCGCATTTGCGATGAATGCGCATGGGTAACCTTTGCATTTGCGAGGCTCAACGTCGCAAATGCGACCATAGCAGGTACCGCAATTGCGAACGTTTGTGAGGAAAGTAGGGGCAGGCCTACCTTCGCTTTTGCAAAGCCTGGGCCGTATTTGCGAGTTCATATTTGCGAACCTGACTTCGCAAATGCGATATCTGCACCTGCACAAAATTTTAACTTACCCGAAATTTCAACCATTTTTACAACTTTCTCAAAACCTAAACTCTCTTGGGCGATTTTTCAAAGGCACTCACTCTTCCAAATCATTAGTAAGTCATTTATAACTCATTTCTTTCAATCAAATCCATCCATTTTACATGATTTCAATTCAAAATCAAGGGTTCTCATGGGGAAATTGGGTGTTTTGGGGTAGAACTTAGGATTTTCAAATTTTTAGGATTTGGACCTCGATTTGAGGTCCGATTTTAAAACAAATTATATATTTGAGTTTGTGAGTGAATGGGTTATCGGGGTTTGGTTCGAACCTCGGGTTTTGACCATGTGGTCCGGGGGTTGATTTTTGATTTTTTGGGGAAATCTTTAGAAAACCTATTTTCATGATTTAGAATTGATTCATTTAGTATTTATCGATGTCGTTAAGTAAATTGTGGCTATATAGAAGCGAATCGGTGGTAGAAACAAGAGGTAAAGAGGTAGTTGAGGTTTGAATTGTGTTCTTGGCATTGAGTTAAGTGTTTGGTCTAACCTTAGCTTGAGGGATTAGGAGTTGTGTCTTATTTTTTACGTGTTAAATTTTGAGTACGGCGTATAGGTGTGGTGATGAGTATCTATACGTCGGTGTCAAGCATGCCCGTGAGTCTTATACTATAATTGATGTGACTCCATTTCGTATTTTTCATACATTATATGATGATTTCTGTTGTTGAACAATGCTTATGGAAGTTTTATTGGTAATTGAACATTGTAGAGCATTGGCTTAAGTTGAGAATTGAGTTGTGAAGTAATTGTGAAAAAGAGAAAAGGTTTATGATAATGTCTCCCTTACCGGGATGTTATTAGTTTTGATATTATCTCCATTTCCGGTATGTTGTTACTCATAATATTGTTTCCCTTGCCGGAATGTTATTGTTATGCTATTGTTCCCTTGCCGAGATTCGATTGTGATTTTATTGATTCACTTGCCTATTGATTTGTGATTGTTGCTTGGGTCAGCAAGAATGTAAAAGCACGAAGGGTAATGTCGTGCATGATACTTTTGAGAGAGTGTTAATGCACGAAAGGTGATGTCGTGCCGATATTGTGAGGTAAAATCATGAAGGGTGATGTCGTACCGCATGATGTACAATGTCGTGCCATGATATAAGTGATAATGCACGAAGGATTATTCTGTGCCATGATTATGTTAGGTAAAAGCACGAAGGGTGATGCTGTGCCGATTATATTGGATCTTACGGCGAGGAGAGACTAAAAGCACGAAGGGTAATGCCGTGCACTTGTTATTGATTTCATTATTCATGCTTGGAGTTCAATTTTCGTGTTCCTTTCACTTCTTTATTGAAATTTTGTTTGTACATGATATTCCTCGTAGCATGTTTCCCCTTCCCATCTTTAACTGCCAGTTTCTGTCATTATTACTTGTTGTGTATGATATAACTGTAGAGGTTTATTTGGTAGTCTTGTCCTAGCCTCGTCACTACTTTGCCGAGGTTAGGCTAGACACTTACCGGCACATGGGGTCGGTTGTGCTGATACTACACTCTGCACTATGTGCAGATCCCAATGCTACAACTTTTGGACCATATTGAGTTTGCCGCCTTCAGTCCAGTTGCGGAGACCCGAAGTTGTCCTACAGACGTCTGCTTGCCTTGGCGTCTCCTTCTATCTTTCCATTATGTTTCTTTTATGTATTTCAGAGACAACTTTGTATTTATCTTTCAGACCATTGTTTGTAGTATTCGTAGATAGTCTGTGACATTATGACACCAAATTCTGGGTAGAGTTGTATGTTGGATTCTGCACTAGTATATTGTTAAACTATTAGTTTTCGTCTTCCGTATCTCTGTTTATTATAATATATTTCTATTATTGATCATATGTTATATTGAATTGTTAAAAAGGCTAAGTAAAAATGGTAACAAATCTATAATACTCGGCTTGCCTAGCTTTCATGAGTAGGCGTCATAACGACTTCCGAGGGCGGAAAATTCGGGTCGTGACATTCGATTCCGATCCATAGTTGGGTAAATTATATTGCATGCCACCATGTCTATCTACTTTTTAGTAGTGAATTTGGACGTCATCAAAAATTGGTGTCGTTGCCGGGGAACAATTTGACATATTTAGGTTGTTTGAGAAATAAGCGTACGTGCTTTGGTTAAACTTCTGAGTATTTGTGTAATTATTTTCTTATCTTGGTTTATGTTTTCTTGATTGTTTCTTGTTTATTTTTGTATTTTTGAAAAATGGCATCGCATAATGAAAAATAGTCAGATGGTAGTTGTTCGTGGCAAAATTATTTAAAGTCTCACGGGGGCGGATTGTGCGCACTATCTCTAACCCATGAGTGGAGTATTTGGGATAAGTGTGGTCATCAAAATGGTCATTGGAATTATTGTGCTTATTTGTCCTTCCCTTCCCCGAACCGCCGCTCTGATGGCTCTATGTTTTGTGATGACAAGTATAGGGATATGAAAGTGGAAGAAGTTGAGCATGGTCAAAATGGAGAATTTAAGCTCATGATAAAATGCCTACTTGAAGGAGGAAACAAAGAGCACAATGTCTTGGAGGAGCTTTTGGAACATAGTCTCCAAAATGATTTTGGCACTTGAAAGGCTGAGCTTACAAATGGGAGAATTGCTTGGAGCTTTAGAGGTCCGAAAGGCCTCGGAAGTGAATGATATACAAATAATTACTTATAGGTTGAACCCGAAAATCCTTCTTTGGCACTTGATCAAAATCAAGAAAAGCTTCCAAATGTTCAAGATGAGAAGATGATGCTCATGTTGGAGACCATTCTTGAAAATAAGGAGAAGCACGACTTTGCACTCGAGGACTTGAAACAAGTCTTTAATCAAAATGATAAGAATATCCTCCCTTTGGAAGATAAAATGAAAATATTTGTTGAGGCTCACTATGCCCACCAACTTGAGAGTGTGGAAAGATATCAAGAAGAGTCCAACTTTGAGGAAGAAAGTGAGCTTTATTTTGAGGAATCAAGAATTGAACATCCGCCAACCGACTTCATACTTGTTGGTAATGCCTGTGAGCACGTGATTTTTACACTATAGGAATTACTCCCTGAAAATATAAGAAAATGATTTTTTTTCCATTTTTTACAATTTTATAGGATTTTGTGGAAATTTGTGCTAATTGTTTGCATTTCTGTGCATGTTTACTTTTGTTAAAAATCATTAAAGATATCAAAAATACCATGAATTGCATTGATATTTTGTTCTTATATTTTAGGATTAATTAGTAAATTAATTATTTTATTTAAAAAGAAAAATCACAAAAATTGGCTTACTTTTGTATTTTTAGCCTTTTAATTTTAAATTAGAATTTCCTCTTTTAATTTCGGAGTAATTAATTTTTGTAAATATTATAGTATATATGCAGCTTAATTTTTCAAATTAATTATTTTAGGAGCTTAATTTAGGTTTTAATTAATTAATATAGGAAAAGAAAAAAAATGGGAAAAAGAGGAAAAAGAGAATTATAAATAAAAGAGCTATTGTTATTGGACCAAAAAATACCAAAAGCCCAATCCTTTTCTCACCAACCTTCCCCAAACCCAATTTCGATTTAAACCGCTCCAACCAGTTACCCGCTTCAAAGTCGTCAGCTTCTAAGATGCTTGAAACAATGTAGTATGAGGGCAATACTACGTCGTTTTGAGTTCAAGTGTTTTAAATAAATCCCAGCCCTTCATTTTCTCTCATCTAACGGCGACGGAAGCCTCACCTTATTTGCCTAAAAATGTCCAAAGCCTTTAGAGACAACCTAACTCCATTCGTTCATCTCCTTCACCCTGTATCTCAGCACTGTCTGCCACCCACAAAAAATCACCAGCGGTAGCGGTGGATCTCCAGACTCCACCAAATATTGACCACACAACCTCCGTTCCCCCCACCACATTCCATCTCTACCATTAATTTCCTCCAAAAATTACCCAACCTTTCCGAATTTCAAATCAATGGTTACAGGAAATCCAACATGTTCCCTTTTATGATTTTTTCCTCACTTGGCATCTTCTTGACAATAACATGCATGAATCGACTAGTCAATTGGCTGTGATTTCTATTCGTCTCATGGTAACCGAATTCTGGGCGAGCAACCATTGATGGCCCAAAAATTCTTAGAGCCTCTGCTTCATCCTCTTCTTGGCGTATGTTGAGGATTTTAACATGAAACACTGTCCATTGAAGAATTTTCGGTTAGTGATCATGTTACAATTCCCATCATTAGCCAAATGAACCTGTTCTCACCCTTTAGAAATGCGATATTTTTGGATTTCAACAAGAAAACAGTATAATCAAAACAATGCCTTAAGGAAATTATAGTACGAAATGGGTGTGATAATAGATCCATTTTAACGTGCTCAACTAAGATACATAGTCTAATGAATTAATTTAATATGAATCAAAGTGGCTTGACATTATATAAAGCCATAACAAATTTAGAAATGAGCCAAAGACTTGGGGACAGGATGGCCATCAACTGATGGGCTCCAAAGGCCCAAATAGCCTGGGTCACTCCCTTATTGAGCCCTTTTACCATCGTTAACTCAACCAAAGCGTCAAAAACATTAATATGCATCAGGGATTTTAACAACACAAAAGAATATCACATTACAAATTTTCATTACAACCACACATGATATTGATTTAACATGACTATCTGAAGATTAAAAAATGTGGAGATCCAACTTTCAATTTTTCATGAATTTGGACTTAGTCCACCCGGGCTCAAACTTGTTAATAGAATATACAACTTGCCCAACATAATTACATGTTTTCAATAGGTATAGATGCTGAAACATTTCAACTATTTACCACCCAGAACTGGTACATTCAATTGATAATCCAAACTTGCATATAACTAAATTTAACATCTAATAACTGGAACCACAACATAATAACTTGAAGATTCAACATTACATAAGAGATTATAAGCTAAACATCGATTAATGCATCAGCCTCAACACACATACATCTTTAGACTCATTTTTGCAACCCAAGGATTTATAGAGGGTACCTGGATTTTGTAAACAAAAGCAAGTGAATTCAAAAATCAGCTACTGGCAGCTAGCAAATAGCAGGTTCAACAACAGTAAAAGAACCACACAAATATCATCTTAATCAAGTCATGCTTCAGTTTAAAAAAACAGCAAACCCAGGAAAGAGTATTTCCAAAACTTTTACCAAGAGCAAGATGAAAGCTCCGAATTGGATTTTTTTAGAAGAAATATTTCAGCCATTTCCTGTTTTATTGGGGTCTCGTCTCTGCCCTAGAAATGAAGAGAATGAACCTCTTATAGCAAGCTTTAGGGCAGCAAAATTGATTTTAAATTTTACCATTACCCCTTCTCCAATTTTCTCTTTTTCATTTCAGACCCTAACCTTTGAACCTATTCAGAAAATCAGCCTATTCTTCCACCTTCCTAGAACCTTCCTAAGTGGTTATGAAAGATTATTTCAAACTAAAATCCCCTAAATACCCTTTAACCTCTTGTTATTAATTTTTCTTTATTTCAGAAAGTACCAATCAATTGGGCTATACACCCAACATGCTTAAACCCTTCCCCCTTTTTCTTTGGGGTTCTGCACTACAAAGCCCAAATTGAGATCCCAACCAGCAGTCATAAACGGATTTAACCAAGTTTTAAACAAACAATCCCTGAAGTAAAATGAGAAATGGATTTTTAGAAGAAGCACCCCAAAAACAAAATTTATTAGCAAATGCAACTAAAAAAGTTATTAAGCTATTGTTGAACCATTACGAATTAAATCAATTTTTATGTGCAAAATTAAAATCAAGAAAGGGCAGGGATAGAGGAAAGGAAATGTACCGTCCATGTTTGCTAAAAATATTGACCTAAAGGAAGTCGAACACGAGTCTTAGGCTTTCGCGTTGTGTATTGGACCCTTGTTTCATCGTGAGTCCCTAGTTTGTTTTAAGTATGTACCAAACCATCCCAACCATGAATACGGTCTCATGGCGTGGTTGTGTTACTTAATTTCAAATTAGTCTTAAACATGATTATTCGTAGTTCATGTAGTTGACGCTTTCGCTTTAATAATTTGAGGTGCGCCATACACAAATAAAATCCATAACCTATAGCCCTCACATAAATACAAAATTAGTATAAAAAATCCTTGAACTTTCATAGTTTGCTTTAGGCGCGTTAATTACAAATTGTCATACCTATGGGTACGGTTCTCGTAACGTAGTTGTGACTCTTAATTACTAAAATCCGGGTGTACATTTCATATAACCCGATTCTAATTTCCAACAAGGTTAAATAGAATGTGTCGTGAACTACGGGTGCATTTCATGTACCCTGGCTTACGATGTGCTTTAAATAACGTTGATAAATTTCTTAAATAATTAAAAGCGGCTAAAAAGTTAAAAATACAAATAGTTTTAAAAGTATTTTAAAATAAGATAAATAGGCCAACAATAACAGTTGAGCGACCGTACTAGAACCACGGAATCCGGGAATGCCTAACACCTTCTCCCGGGCTAACAGAATTCCTTACCCGAATTTCTGTGTTAACGAACTGTAAAACATAGTCAAAAAATTCCTAGATTCAGGATTTTAAACTGGTGACTTGGGACACCATAAATTATCCCAAATGGCGACTCTGAACAATAAATAAATAATCCTGTTTCGTTTGTCACTTAAACTAGAAAAAACTCCTTATACCCCTTCCGGGGTAGAAAAAGGAGGTGTGACAATGCCAAACAAAATATGAAATTAGAGTCAACCAGTGTAGTTGAAAAGATGGTTGAATTTGACTCTAGTTCGGGGGACTAAAAGGATGTCAAAATCCGGAATGAATTCAAAATTGAAGGCTGGATGATACATTCCAAGCATATTTCGATATTAGAACTGTATGGTGATATGGAATTGAGCCGTGCGAATTCATATGGAAGTGAAAATAATAGAAGCAAGAGCCATACATTTTACAATTTGAAGGCACAAGAAGGCAAAATGATATTCCTCACATGAAAGCCAAGAAATACCAAATGAAGAAATTAAAGTTTGGCTTGATCCTCTACTCACCACCCCCACTGCTCGTGGTCGCAAAATTGATTCCAAGTTAGGTTCCCAATTCATATCATCCAAGTAGCGAGAAAAGTGGTAAAGTTTATTCGCGTCGTGCCACGACGATAAATGCGGCTCTTGGTGAGAGGCAACCCATCGTTTTCAAAAAATTTAGTCATTTTTGAAATTTTCTTTTCTTAGAATAGCTTAGTATATTATTTTTGACTACTCTGCCATGTTTTAAAATTTTTATAATTGATTTGAGCAGGTCAAAGTGGTTCAGACAGCCCAAATCAGCAGCTGAACACAGCTATAGTCCAGGCTTCATTGTTCGCATTTTCGAACTTTGACCCATCGCAAAACCAAATAAATGGTCGCATTTGCGACCTCTGCTGGATTTTTAAAGTTCACAATTGCGAAGAAGGGGTCACAAATGCAACATAAGAGTCCTTTAACGGGTAACTCTATTTCATTTTGAACAAAAGTTAGAAAATTTGGGGCTCTGAAAAAAAAACGACCTTAATCTTCCTAACTCTCAAGTTCCACCATTTTCACTCCTAATTGCAAGCATGAAGGTATGAAGGCTTATTCTTTGTGCTCTTTATGTTCTATTGTATCATCATCTTCTTCTTCTTCTCTCCTTTATTTCTCAACAGCTAAGTTTCATATGGGTTATTTTTCTTTTTGTCATTTTTTTTTTGCAAGAAAATGCTCAAATCATGTGTTGATTTCTGGGTGAGGTTGGTTGAAAGTGTGAGCTTTTTTTTTAAAAAAAAATAGGGAAGTCTGAGTAATCATCGCCTTGTTAAAATATAAGTGATTTTTTGTGCTTACTATGTGTTCGATGAAAGGCCCGAATGAAATTCTTGGTCAAATCATTAAAATCTCTTCGACTCGTAGTTTGGTAAATTATATTGCATGCGACTGTATCCGTTTACTTTTTAGTACTAAATTTGGACGCCATCAAGCTCCTACGGACTTCGAGGAAGTTTGATGTTGTTTGGGTGATTATGGATCGAATGACCAAGTCCACACATTTCATTCTAGTTGGGACTACCTATTCTTCAAAGTGGGTGGCTAACATCTACATCTGCGAGATTTTTTCCTTCACGGTGTGCCGGTGTCCATCATTTCAGATCGGGTCACATAGTTTACATTGCAGCTTTGGAGACCAGTACAACGAGAGTTAGGCACACGGTTTGAGTTGAGTATATCATTCCACCATGAAATGTACCGATAATCCGAGCGCATTATTAAGATACTGGAGGATATGCTACACGCTTGTGTCATGGATTTTAGGGGCTTTTGGATCAGTTTTTGTCGTTTGCATAGTTTGCCTACAACAACAACTACCAATCGAGCATTCAGATGGCTCCGTTTGAGGCGTTGAATAGGAGGTGATGCCGGTCTTTGATGGGTTGGTTCAAGCTAAGGGAGGCTAGGTGATTGGGTAACTTGGTTCAGGATGCTTTTGACAAGGTTAAGTTGATTCAGGATCAGCTTTGCACGGAGCAGTATAGACAGATTATCTACGCCGATCGAAAGGTTCGTGATGTTGCTTACATGGTGGGAGAGAAGGTACTGCTCAGATTTTCACCCATGACGGGTGTGATGAGGTTCGAAAAAAAGGAAAATTTGAGCCCTTGGTATATTAGGCCTTTTGAGGTGCTTGAGAGGATTGGAGAGGTGGCTTACAAGCTTGTATTGCTACCTAGTTTATCGAGTATTCATCCAGTGTTTCATATTTCCATGCTCTTAAATTATATTGGCGATCTGTCTCATATTTTGGACTTCAGCATAGTTCGGGTGGATGGTGATTTGACTTGATGTGCAGCCGGTGGCCATTTTAGATCGGCATGTTCGAAAATTGAGATCAAAGAACATAGCTTCAGTGAAGGTGCAATGGAGAGGTCAGCTAGTCGGGAAGGCTACTTAGGAGATCGAGCGTGAGATGCAGAGCAGATATTCATTCCTGTTTGAGACTCCATGTATGATTCTAGAAACGTTCGAGGACAAACATTTATTTAAGAAGGGATGATATAACAACCCAGTCAGTCATTTTAAGTATAACAGCCCCATACCCCCATTTATTTCTTATTCTATACTCTTTTTTTGTTATGTGACTTGTCGGGATAATTGGTTTGGCTCCTGAGATGTTTCGAAATGAATTGGGATACTTAGTCCCAAGGTTGGAAGCCTAAGTTTAAATAGTTAACTGGATGTTGACTTATATGCAAATGGCTCCGGAATGGTATGGTGATTTTTGACTTAGGAGCTGTTGATACCCAATTTTTTCCTATATATTTTTAAATGTGCAAAATACCTTCAAAATGGCATAAATATGCATATATAAGCATTCCCAAGGTTTTTATTATTTTTTTCATAATTTTAAGGTTTTAAATTGATTTATTTTCTCCCTTTTTATCCATTAAATCTCCAATAATTAGTTTTAAAATTATTATTTTGATAATTCATCTATTGGATTTCTATATTTATACCAAAATATGACTAAGGTAATTTTTATATATTTTGGTAATTACATTTAGTATTTTTAAATTTAAATTGCACATAATTATAATATTAGCACTTTTAATATTCAATTATGTTCTATATGCATAAAATTGGACCCTGTATTTTTAAATTTCTAATTATTTGTGATAAATTATTTTATCATTTTAAATTAATTTTCAAAAAATTATCTGCTATTTTTATAAATAAAATAGGGAAAAAACTGATTATCTAAATTATAACCAATGGGCTTTCAAATATAGCAAAATCAGGACCCCAATTTCCTGCCCAATTTTAGAATTAAAACCCGACCCACACCCTATTAACCCATACCCAAACCCGGAACCCCTCCTATCCCTTTCAATCTCGACCGTTGATCTCCCAGATCAATAGTCCACGTTAGTTCTAACCTTTTTAATCTAACGACCCCCAAAACCCTACCCCATTCTTTCTTTTGCACTGCCCTTGAATCCCTTCCTCTCCAAATTCTCTCTGTGACCTAACTCAAACCCTAATCACCATCACCGGCGAGAACCTCCCTCCTATGATGTTTCTATGTCTTCTCTGACCAGACTTGGTCTTCCACACACCATGGCTCTTCGCTTTCTTGGATCCTTGAGATTTTCTCAATGGAACCCCAACTAGTTTCGGTTTGAAACTTTGTTTACCATCCTGTCGCTGACCATTTTTGTTTGTAAGAAAGGATTTCCTCTTGTTTTCTAGTTTGAATCCATGAGTTTTTAACCAATTTTCTTTATCTCTTCTATTTTCTAAAAACCCTAGTTCACTACTGCTTGATTCTTCTCAGATCTTTATAGATCCGAGATGATTCGAGTATTATTAAGCATTTTCGTTTAAAAATCTCCTATTTTGAGTAACTATTTCGATTTTTAGTCATTCTTTTCTCAAAAAAACCTCATTTAAAAAAAAAAGATTTTCTTTACTTTGTTTCTATGAATGTTAACACAATCTTCCTTATTTTGTTTCTCTGAGTGTTGGCATGCTTTCTTTACTTCGTGTCTGTGTGCTAGCCTACTTATTTGAGTCCTATGGTTACCCTTGCTTCGAATATGTTTCTCGAATCCCTAACCTACTTATATTGCTTTTGTGTGCCTATGCTCACTTTGTTTGTTCATCTCTTGCCTCTTTTTGTGACTATGCTTTGAATATATTTTCTTGCTACATCTGTGGACCTCCTCTATTTATGTGTTGAAAATGTATAGTCATGGCTCCCTTTTGATAGATTCTGGTTTCCTTAATTGATGGTGATTGAAAATTTTCTTTCAAAAACCATAAAAGTTTTGCCCAGACTGTTAAGCTAACTGATTTGCTATGATACTTATTTTCTACTAAGTGTGTCCTTAATCAGGGCTTTATGAATTTTGTCCTGCTTTATGCTATTGAATCTCGACTCCCACTTTTCCACTTAATTTGATTAGTTGCTTGCCTTAATTAATATTCTCTTGCCTTGTCTGCATTGCTACTGATTGTTTCCTTAGTTTGAAAACTTTCTAAACCTAGACTTAATTACCTGTACTATACTGGTACTATTTTGAAATCTTTCCTTGTTTGTATACTCCAGCCATGTATGATTTCTTTCCTTACTTTTCACCTACTTTTTACCATTTCTACTGACTCCCTTAATTAAAGGGAGATTTGAACCAATTTTTTATACTGAGTTCTATAATCACTGAAAAATTGAATCTTGCCTTATTTTAACTAATTTTCAAACTACTATACAAATGACTCTTTCTACAGCCTTACACACGAATATAATTCAGAATACACACACATACACACTCAAACTCTCTCTTCTTGCTCTACTAACTTGTGCTAACTGATTGTCTAGCCAGCTGAAAGCCATAGCTAGATTGTGGAACTCTACTTGCTTTACTTTCTGCACTTTACTTCTTCAATTGGTATGTCTCTAGTTTAAATTTGAAACTCAACTTTATATGTTCCATGGCTACACATCTATGTTTGTTACTGTACTAGTTATTTAATTGGTTTTTGAGTTTGATGTTATTAAGCATGCATAAATTCTTGCCTTGTGTGTAATTATCATATCAGACTTTACTTAGCCTTTGACACTTGTCCAGCATAGTCACTTAGTTCTCTTACCCCTCCCTTAACTGGTATAACTATGTACTGTCAAACTTTGTTCAACAAAGCCCTTGTCTTCAACATGATCTTGCTGCACTCTTCCCTATGTTTTAAATGTCTGTTACCATGACTAATTTGTTCAATGGACTCATAGCTGTTATGTGGTTTTAAACTTGTATGTTCCCAATTCCTCCTTTCCCTGTTTGTGATTAAACTATGTATGTTGATTTGGTTTTGAGTTGCTGATTGTCCTGTTTCTTTTCTTTTCACTAAGGCAAACTCTTCTATTGCTTTCCAAAACTTATTTCAAACTAATTATTTTCAAAACTGTTTCCAACCCATCTCCTTTAAATCTATGTCAAGAACTCTCACACATACTCTTAGACCACTAGGTTCTGCCCCTTTTGTGAGCCTTGCCTTGGGACGCTTTAGCTCCCTCTGAACTTGGACACATAAAAGTTGGCCTTTCCACACTGCACTTACTCTGTATTGGCTATAAAATCTGGGTGTGAGCATTGCCCCGGATCCCCTGAGGTCCTTAGGGAACTCTGACACACCCATATATGAGAAAGGCTGTGGAACAATCTTATCACTTGAGGTGATTTATTACATAACTCAGGGAGGAAGTCCTAATCAGGTACCGAAAGTTTTGGCCTGTTTCAAGCTCTCTATAGTGTAATTTTTACTCTTCTTATGTAATTCTTTTCAGTGCTGGTCTGTAATAATTATTTGTAAACGACTCCGAGGTTGGATAGTGAAAATGGGTGGGTGATATGCATGTTGTAGTATAATATAGGTAGAAACCATTCCTATAGGACTTTACATTTTACTATGTTTGCCTTACCATGTTAGAAACCATGTCTATAGGACTTTACATTTTACTATGTTTTCCTTACCATGTCAGAAATCATGTTTAATAGAATTTTACTATACTTGCCTTTCTATGTTACGAATCATGTTTAATAGGTCTCAAAATTAGTTTTACAAATAGGTGCCATACCTATAGGATATAATATAATCCATCTTCCGTTATAACAAGTGTTACATGTTTTCTTTCATTGGTCATCATGCCTGCAAAGTTTCTGAAATCAGTGTTAAACAATTAGATGTCATTCCTATAGGGAATAACTCTAGAAATTCTATCTATAGATCTCAACTAGTTTAGTCAAATAAATCAACCCAGTCCACATTTTAGTTCGTTTTGAAACTGGTTTAATTAATGGTTTATTTTCTCTAAAAATAAATTCCTTCAAAAACTGCCTTGACTTGTCATTATATATCATGCCCATAAGGATTCAAGAATCTGCTTTAAAAAAAACCTGCCTTGTATCACTATATAAAAATGTAGTCATTTGTATTATGCGCCTAGGCAAGACTTAGGCAATCAACTTTAAATAAAACTAGAACTGCCTTTGTGATAAGTGTTTATCCATCAACGTATTAAAATCAGTAGGCAAGCATGATTCAGACATCTTTTCTGAGCCATGTAATAAATCTGATTCTACTGTTATCACTTAAATACCTTGTTTGGATCTGAATGTGAACCTTATCTGTGTATGAGTCGTGCTGTCTATGTGCATTACTTGTGGAGGTATGTCTGAGCCTTCTATTTGATTTTTGTGTTTTACCCCCGAAATGCAGTCCTATGTGTTCTTATTTGTCCTCTAGTATTTTGCCTTTAAACTCGAGGGTCTGCCTAGAACTCCTCCTTTTATAGGATAGGAGTCCTAAATTCCTCTGGGACTAATAGGAAGGGACGGGTAATAACACGCAATAGGGGTCGGGACCAACCTTCTCTTTAATTACCTTCATGGGACGAGAAAGGGTAGATATAGATATGATGACCGGTGTGCTAATGCCACACATAGCCGCTTTTCTAAGGAGTGATTATCAGGCATTGTACTGATGTGATCAATATTATAAACAAACCTAGGACACCCCTCTTTCACTCACGAATATTCTTAGATTGTAAACTCTTTTCAAAATATCGCTTCTACTAGTTGTTTTTCAAACATTTGTGTATTTAAACTTAAATCCCCTACTATTTGAGCCATACATGTTTTATTTGCTAATACAAATTCATAAAAACTGTTTGGCCGGGAACCACACTAGTGGTTCTAGATGGGTTGCCTAACACCTTCCCTTTAGGATAATTTCAAGCCCTTACCCTATCTGTGGTTACCAAACGTAGTTATAAAAGAACCTTTTTGGGTCCCTAACGCACCTTAAATCATTAGGTGGCGACTCTTCAAAAAATGCAAACCCCTTTCCCAAAAGGAAAGATTTTTCCCATACAAAAATGTCATGAACCCGATCCTGCAAGGGAAAAAAAGGGGGGCGCGATAGCATGGCGACTTTACTAGGGATATTTGGCTTTTACCATTTCATACCATTTTTGTGAATTCGCACTCCTATGTGTAATTATTTTTTTAATTCCTTTAAGCGTTTAATTTCTTTTTCAAAAGAAAAACAGACATATCTTTATTGTTTCCTTCCTTTATGACTGCTTTAAATCATAAAACTGCTGTATTTATCACTTTCTTAATTTGCAAATACATGTCAATATGCTATTAATTATTGCATAATCATGCTCAACATCATACTCCACTCGTGCCAAACAAATACTATAGCAACGCTTGATGAGTGGTTGCGCCCTTCCTATATCATTGCCCCCTAAATTTGGAAAGGCTTATTTGCGGTAAAACTAGTCAATCAACGGTGCAGTTGACAGTTCCGTGCCTTCCCCCTTGAGTTGTCCGCATAAGGGTACCAGTCTATTTAAAATTGCATATGCATCATGGTCAAACCTAGCTGGGTCAGTTATATTGTCCACATAATGATTCTTTAAGATAGCCTTGTCCAAAAGTCCACAGGGTTTCCCTGAACCCAAACAGACATCATCATGTTTTGCGCATTTATTTAGAGAACTAAATGTTTCATGCTAACTGTTGATGTTAAATAGTCGAGTCTGGTGGGGGTAAGGGCCTAACCTTGTTTGCCTTGCAGAAATATGAGGCACGAAGTCCCCAGATTCGGCATGGTCACCAATGTCCACCCAAGATTGCTAAGTTGGTGGGAAGATTTACATTCTAGTGACAAAACTCTCGTCAGAAGATACAATCTACCATCCTTCCTGGAGATCCAACCTAACAACATGATAATAGAACTGCTACCTTGTTCTGGGATTGTGAAAGGGACGTGTTTCACTCTGGGGACATAGAAATGATACATTTTCTAGAGGAGATAGGAGGACTGGCCGGTCTAGTGTGGGAAACCCCACATTTAGTAATTCCTGAGAATCGCACAGGCAAGGGTTTCCTGAAAATGATGGGTTTGAAGAAGACTAAAGAATTGGTATGCCTAAAGGAATCGTACATCCCTTTTGACTACCTATATGAAAGGTACGACCACAACAAATCATACAATACATACCATGAAAAGTTTTCCATCACGTCCTTGGGACATATCCATCATAGGGTTTTCGTCTTCATGTTTTCCTTCCTGGGTCTGATCATGTTTCTAATGAAGAAAGGGAGAATCCATACTTGGATGGCTATAGTAACCAAGACCCTAATGGAGGGGATTGGTGGGCAGACATATAATATTGTACCCATGATCATTGTAGACATATACCGAGCCTTAGAGAAGTGTCAATAAGGAGAGAGATACTTCGAAAGATGCAATCTACTACTTCAACTTTGGCTCATGGAACATCTCCGAAAGGGCGAATACCGACAAGAAATTCAACGAAGGGACTGGGATGATCGCATTGCTTTCCACCATCTAAAGCGAATGAATTACATCCCCGACACGTTTGTTCAGCCTGAGAATGCCAAAGAATTGGTTGAGCTCTTTGATAATCTAACTAACGAACAGGTTCAATGGATGTCCGAGTGTTTTCCGACAGAAGAGTTCATATCCTAATCCAGAGATGCACCTTTCCTGATACTGATTGGTCTAAGAGGAACATACCCTTACGTCCCTCTTTGAGTTATAACACAAGCATGTAGGAAGCAAGTCATACCCAGGATCGATAAAATGAACTATCTTTGAGCTGACTTCCAAAATGATGATAGTCCCCACACGTGCCAAGCCCAGCGTATGTGGCACTACAAGATCGTAATGGAGAAAGACACTATCGAGCCGGACAAATATCATGCCAGTTGTACCCCTTTCTATTTAGGTTGGTTGGAAGACAATTGGGATGGTCCGGGGCAGCCAGGGTTCGTTCGAGGTCACAGAATTATAGATAAAAATGCCGAGGCACAATTCAAGTACAACCAACTCCGCAAAAGGATCCGTGACTGTGAGAGAAAACACCGCGAGATACAAGAATCCAACTAGAAGCTGATTGAGGAATGGAAAAACATGGCTATCAGTGCCAACAAAAGGCTAGGATACTTGGAGCAAGACATAGTAGAACTAGAAGGAAAATTTTTCAAAAGGGTTGAAAACTATCAAAAGGCTGAAGGGACCGAGGGTGGCCACCTAGCCAGAGCATACCTGTTGCTGGGACTTTATAAATTGGTGAAGCTGTTCGATGGAGCCAAGGATGCCGAATCCGGGGAAGGTCCTTCTGGGACCAAATAGATAGGAACTTACTTTTTCGCTTTATGAATGTAATAAGGCCAATGGCCATTAGTGACTTTTATTTCTTGCTTATTTAGTATCGTTTTGGAATTCGCCTATTTTTATCAATAAAATGAGGCATTTAGCATTAAAAGTTCTCCAAATCTATTTGTCGCTAGTCCAACCTCGAGCACAAAGAGGTTCCCAAATTAGGACACGGTTTACATTCCTGCACTATGTGTTTAAATATTGCAATACTTTTTATAATCCTCACTAACTTGATTACCTTTTATTTTATTTTTGTTTTATTATTCCCCTCCCCAAAGGTTAGTTCGTGCACTCTGGCATTATCATCTTATTTCACAAGATCCGGGGGCCCTCCATCCACTCCTCTTCTTAGTCCCATTAAAGGCAAAGGCAAGAATAAAATGGAAGATTTGAACAACATCAGGAAGGAGAACCCAACTGAACGGGTAGAGGCCACTGATGGCCAGGGTATTCGGGTTCCTAATGGGAATGTGTCACAGCTTGAAGAGAAACTGTTGAAGTTCCGAGAAGAGCTCGATCAGGTTCAAAATCTGGCAAATGTGTCATTTTCCTTCAGCACCCCAGATACCAACTTCCTCAATACTCAAAACCCCACACCTCCTCTAAATATCCCAAAACAGCAAAATTATCCCGCACCTCACCATTATGCTGCTCCACCAAAGAACCAATGTAACACCTACTATACCCCAAACAACACTCCACTACTCATCCCAGAACCTCAGAACTCCGCAAATGACTATTTCCGCACCCATACACCAGGCCACCATAACAATCCTACCGATGTGGAGAACATGACACACTTCACCCAACCTATCTATTGTACACTTGAGTTTGATGAAAAGGATCTGCTTATCAGGAACTTGGCCGAGGAGCTTAAGAAACTGACCAGCCGGATTCAGGGTGTTGAGTGAAGCAAAGGAATCGAGGGGCTGAACTATGATGATCTTTGCCAGCCTGATGTTGAACTTCCTGAGGGGTACGAACCTCCAAAGTTCGAAATGTTTGAAAGTACGGGTGATCCAAGGGTCCATCTGAGGACATATTATGACAAGCTGGTTGGAGTAGGGAAGGATGAAAGGATCTGTATGAAGTTGTTCATGAGGAGTTTGAAAGGAGATACATTATCTTGGTACATCAACCAAGATCCCAAGAAGTGGTCAAGCTGGGTAGGCATGGCATCTGACTTTATGGGCAGGTTCATGTTTAATATAGATAATGCATCGGACGTGTTCTATATCCAAGATTTGAAAAAGAAGCCTACAGAGATATTTCGCAAGTATGCTACTCGCTGGAGGTCCGAAGCTGCTAAGGTCAAACCTGCATTAGAAGAGGAGCAAATGAACAAGTTCTTTGTCCGGGCTTAAGACCCGCAGCTCTTTGAATGGCTGATGATGATTGAGAACCACAAGTTCTCCGACATTATCAAATTATGTGAAAGAATTGAGGAAGGTATTAAAAGTGGTATGGGCACAAATTTCGAGGCCTTACAAGCTACGAATAAGACTTTACAGTCCGATGGTGTGTCCAAGAAAAGGGACGTAGGGGCCGTGATGGTTGCACAAAGAACCAAGCCTCCTCTTAAATACCAAGCTTACCCAATACATCCACTCACATACCAGCCACCCCAAATTGCCAAGCACCCTTACACCAACCTCTGCCACCAACTTATTATTCGTACCCACCTCCTACATATCAACCTACTCCACCCAAATACTCCCAACCCGCTCATGTCTACCAAACCTATAATGCTTAACCATCCCATTATTAGTTATCCCCTCCACGATAAACTTTTCCTAGACCCCGACCTAACTTTGATCACAGACCTTCAAAATAATATACAGCAATTGCTGAACCCATTGACCAGCTGTATGAGAGGCTCAAAGCTGCTGGTTATGTCACCCCCATCCTTACAAAAACCCTTGAGAATCCTTTTCAATGGGTTAACCCAAACAGGTCATGTGCATACCACTCCAGCATGAAAGGTCACACCATCGAAGAATGCTGCTCCTTGAAAGACAAGATAAAGTCTTTGATTAATAACAAGATCATTATGGCAAAGGAACTTGCTCCAAACATCTGCAAGAACCCTTTGCCAGACCACAAAGGTGGAGGCATTCACATGATCGAAGTGGAAGATGAGTGGGATCACGAAGGATCAATCAGGTTTATCGCGGAACAATTACTCTCAAAACGATCATGGTCCAGATCTTGAGGACGCTGAGATGAATATGTCTATACCGCTTGAGTTTGAAGCAGTGCCATCCACAAAGACACTGGCGCCAATTGAGGTTAAATTCATGTCTCTAAAAAATACACCTGCACCATTTGAGGTTGAAGTCTTGCCACCCAAGGCACATGTTCCATTCGAAGTAAGGATAGTCGCGCCGGTTGATTGAGGCCATTTGTGCACTACTATTGAGTAGCGAGAGAGGTCGAAGCATCCTTTACCCAATTAAGGTCGTGATCAATTTCCACAAGGAGTTAGATATTGGAGTTGGGTGTCAATCTAAAGCGGAGTTGTGTATTTGCTCCAAATTGCGCTTCTACACATTTATGGTTTTGACTATGATTCTTATTTGACAAAACTACAAAGCTCAACTAGACTAAAATAAACTAAGTTTAAACTATTGCAAGTTGTTCAAATGATTAAAAGGCACTAGGGTATGAAAATTTTGCCCGTATTGACTTTTAAAAGATCAATTGGGTATGAAAATTTGCACAAGCAATCAAGGTTCAAGTCGGGTATTACTATCTCTAGGTTTAACCCTTTATTAGGGCTATCAATTTCTTAAGTACACCCCAATTCTTTGTTGAACCAATTTTAGAGACTTAGACTCTCTTTCTTAAGAGGAGCCAAAGTCAGCTAAACACAAACTAGTGTTTGCAACCACTAATTCAGCAATTAAACATGAAATTAGTCAAAATATCAAACATCCATATTCAATCAAGCCCTAAAATACAAGACTAATCAATTACCCACACTAGGGTTGAGCCACAACCCTAGCTTATGGGTTTAGCTGCTCATAATTAAAGAAGAAAACAAAGAAGTAGATGAAGAAAGACTCATATTAATTAATTAATAAATGAAACTTGAAGATTCAATGTTGAAATACAACTAAAATAACTCAAAACAGCTAAAATAACCCAAGTCACGAGCGCAGCCTTCAGTACAAACTATCTGCTTACCTAAAAATGGGAAAAAAGCTATTTATACTAAGCTGAAAAATCTTGACAAAAATACCCTTGCGGGGTTAGTGCGGACCGCACAAAATCACGTGTGGCCGCACTGGGGCTTTGAACTTGAATAAACGGCTCTCTGATCTTGGGCAATGCAGACCGCACAAAATATAGTGCGGCCGCATTGGCTTCTAGTGCGATCTGCATAAAATAGAGCGCGGACCGCATTGGGTTTCAAACTTGAAACTGGAAACTCTCTGAATCTTCTCTCTATGGACCATACTAAATCGAATGTGGCCACATTGATCCCAGTGCGGACCGCACAAAACCTCGTGTGGCCGCATTGCCTTTGTTCCTGAATAACAGCCTCGCTGAACTTCACTTGTGCGAACCGGACAGAAGGGTGTGCGGCCGCACTAGCCCTGTTTTTCCTGAGCTTTGTCTTGTCTTGGTACTTGTACAAGTTTCACTCCTTTTTGAGCTGATCTTTGACACCTTGTTGATCAAACCTGTAATCAAGAAAACTTGTGAGCCTTTGGGACTATTTTGTTCACATTTCTAATAAAAACTTAAGCAAGAACGAGTATAAAATGTATCAAAATACCTAGTTATCAACTCCCCCAAACTTAAGCTTTTTCTTGTCCTCAACCAAACAAAATAAGACTCACCCCTTATGGGAAAATCCAAGAAAATTCGGCTGTCCTAAAGTGACCTTATCTAGCATCAATTGGGACTAACAATTGCCCTCAATACAAAATGAATCATTAAACATTTACTCTTTTAAACACCATGGATCAAGTGCGACACAAGAGCATCAAGAGTTGACTCAATATATCAAAGAACTCTTTCAATTACTTTGGTCATTGTGGAATCCAAACTCACACTTCCTCAGCTCTACCTAAGCAAACCTCACCTTCAGAATAGTGGCACTCAGAACGAGGTTAATGGAAACTCACTCATCTCTCTCAAAGAAAAGTCAGAAGTCCGGCTCTAAGTACCATATGCTTTCCCCTTATGTGAGTCACCACTAATGTAAGTTTCATTCAACTAGAGATCATATAGGGCTTTTGTGGAGTCATAGGGAAGGCTTTTGGTTCCGGGTAATCAATTTTTGGTCTAGGTAGGTTTCATCTTCCCTTAAGCACTTATTTTGTTTCATTTTTGGCACAAGTCCACTCGAATTTTTGAGTCATTTCACTTCTTTATAAGGGGTTAGAGAGACACACTGTCACTCTTTCTTATGCATTTCAAATCTTTTCTCCTTTCTCAATTTTCCACACCTTTTATTCTTTGCTTTTCTTGAATCTCTTTTATTCATTTCTACATTGACCATTCTTTTTGTATTTTTGCTTTTCTTTCTTTTTCATTGCCTTTCCTTTTCTTCATTTTGTAACTTTTTACCACTTCGTTGCCATCCTCGTCTCACCCCCCAAACTTATACTTTTGCCATGCACTAAGGAAAGATCGGTTTCCAAGAGAGGGTATCTTTTAGAACGGGCACATGGTTGTATCATGGTTTTTGAATGAAAAAGGTCTAAGGCTCAAAAGGGTTGACTAGGGATTTTATCATTGTTAGGCTATGGAAGTGTTCAAACTATCATTTGGATCAAGGAGAGCCTATAATCATGTCTCAAGTCAAATTACACTTAGGATTTCGCCTCAACAAACATTCAGGGCTCGTTCTAGACCAATGGCTCGAGACATGGACTTGCAGTGTAATTTCTCACCACACAAGCTATGGGATTGCTAAAGACACAGAGTCGGGGGCCCACAACAACCTTAGATAAGGTTTGAGAACACAATGGTCCCGAAAAACCACTTGATGGTTATCGGACAACATAGGAGTCTCAATTTCATGACTTTCACCCTCCTAAACACAATAATTTGATTTTTGACCATGAGATCGAAGGCAAATGTTCTAGGCCTAAGTGAAGCTTTGCTTGAGGCACCCTTAACTACTAACTACTAAAAGCAAAAAGAAAAATGGACTCAAACACTTAAGAAGGCTGTCACGCCATCCATCATTTGGAAGAGCCACCCGGTTCACACAAACTCCACCTTTGAAAAGAACCGTGGCATTAAGAAAACCAAAGGCTTATTGCGAACGTTCAAAACAAGAAGCTACGAACATAAATAAGAAGCTATGGAAAAGAAAAATACGGAAAGTAGAATGAATATGTACAAGAGGGAATTTTAATCGAATATACAATATGGGGATGAATATATACAATGTAACATAACTTTTATATACAAACCCAAAGTGAAAAGTACGAAAAGTGTAATGAACTACCAAAATTATATACATACCAAAGATGAAAAATAGAGAAGAAAAATAAAGAAAGCATAAAATCTGTCAAATATATACATTCATCCATATCAAGTCAAAGTAGAGCCTACCCCCTCAAATTAAAGCTGGCATTATCCTCAATGCCAACTAAGAAAAATAAGCATAAAAAATAAAGGGAAGAGGATACAGAAACTCCCTATGGCTCATCTGTTTACATGGGATCATGAGTGGTCCCTGGGTCCTCAATATGCTCGGGAACCTCAGACGGGTTCCCTATGACCTGCTACTCTGCTGTTGGGACCTAGACCTGGACCTAGACACACACTTGAGCTGTATTCTCTGGCTAACTAGAGGAGGTCTCCGGTGGGTCATCCAAGTGGATGACCGCATCATCTGCACGGGGAATCATCCTCTTCCTCTAAGGAGGCCTCTAGGTCTGCTCTGGCTGGGGATGGGCTGCTGGCTCCTGGCCATGTAGCAATAAATCCAAAGGCAGATAATCTGCTTTCAACCTGTCAACCTCAACCTCAGCTCCTTCACGGACTACTTGGGAGCCCTAGTCTTTCTCATCTTCTTGGCCTCCATAGCAAGCTCCTTGAGAGCTTTCCTACGAGAATCCACAACTTCTTTAAGCACTTTCTGAGTATCAAGGATCTTTTTCTGGTTTTCCAGAATCTCCTTGAGAGCATCCTCAATAGACTGTGGGAATTCAGAGGTAAAGATTCCGACTGAGCTGCCACTATAGTAGTGAGGATAGACAGCTTAAAGGAAGCTGTCTGCATCCAGTTGTTGATGCTAAGAAGGGCCTAGCTCAGACGGTGGGCAGTCACTGGGTAAGCTCGGGTAGGGGGTATGTCTGGAACTACTAAAGCGGATGGACCAAGGGGCATGTCCGTAGAGGTGGAAGTAGGCTGAGTAGTAGCCACTACCACTACTGGCTCTTCAGACTGGCCAGTTGAAGTAGTGGCTGTTTCCTTGAAGTATTTGCCTTCTGGGTTGTCATCATCCTGCATGTTGTACCATGAGAAATGGGCCTTTGCTTTTACTTTGATATCAAATGTTCGCTTTTCAACTTTGAGGTTCCTGAAGTACATTGTTAAGAAACTGGGAAAAGGGTAGTTTCTATCACCTTCACTTACTACATGCGTAATCACCCGTGACATCACATTCCCGACGTTAATCGGGTACCCCCACCATGATTGATGCTACTAGTACTGCCCGGTGAAGAGGGAGGGAGTTGTCATGAGTAGTGGGGTCCAATATACTGTACACGAACGTTTCTCACCCCTTGGCCTCGAAATTCAAACTTCGCCTCAAGATCTTTATTCCCGCATTCAACCAAGCGGGGGTGATACCTGTGATTGCCAAATACCGTGCCAACCAAGGGCGGACCTCCTCACCTAATTCCATCTTTGCCAAGTACAGCGACTCATCCTCCTCATCAAAACCCAAGTAGTCATTTATTGACTTTCCATCGAACGACACTTTCATATTTTGCACCTTGGTCACTTTTGTGTCCTTTTTGATGTGGGCAGCATTGGTATAGAATTCCTTGACCATGTGCTCGTTTGTATCTATACAGTCGCTCAAGAAGTGCTCCCATCCCACTTTCTCTCTAAACTGTCTCCTACATTGGGGTTGTGAGGCAAAAGCTCTATATCAGCAAAGCTTCTCTCTGGAATCAATTTCCTCATAGGCCACGACTCTCTAAACTTATGGTAAGCATTCTCACTCACAAATTGATCTTGCCACACTTATGGGTTTCTAGTTCTAGCAACACCTCCCACTTGAGGTTCACCCCCTTCTCCTACTACCTCTTCTTCTCTTACCGTCCCATCTTCTCTTACCGCACCCTCTCCAGATAATGAAGTTGTGGGAGAGGTGGAGTATTCCTTGTCACCACTAGAAGCTGAGCCCTCAGATGACTCAGACGATACACGCACTGAAGCTTAGGCAGTGGGGGAAGGTAGAGGAGTGTCTCTCAGTCTATTTCTCTCTGGCCAATCAGGAATAAATTCTAACACAGATTCTGAAGATACCTCTTGGGAGGGGTCATACTCACTTTCTGATGAGTGGGAAGCAGCTCTATCAGCAGCCTGAATCGCCTTCCTAGTTGCTTTTATTGCTTCCCGAACTTGGGGGGTTAGTCTTAGCATCTTTTGTTTCTCACCCCGGGAGGACTCTTCTCTTCCTAGTTGTTTAGTACCCTTGCCTCTTTATTTCACCATTGTCTGCAAACAACATTCATTAGGCCTGTTAGTATCCAAGAAAGCATGGTGAATTGCAGTTGCAGAAAATGTTGCAGACAGTTTAATTGTTGAACACTGCAGATCACACAAAATGTAGTGCGGACGCACCGTGGCCAATGCAGACCACACAAAATGCCAATGCGGTCCGCCCAGAGGTGGGGTGCATACTACCAACTCTCTCAATCCAGTCACTGCGAACCGCACAAAATGTAGTGTGGCCGCACAGGGACCAATGCGTACCATATAAAATGTAGTGCAGTCGTGATCCTCGAAGATCAGATTTAGAATATTCTTCATGCGGTCCGCACAAAATGCCATTGCGGACCGCACAAGGGCACCACGGACCGCATAATTTTCATTGCGGTCCACATTGAGTGCTCAGTTGCAGCACTAACTTGGGGTTTATGACATTTTTACCATAAGTCCAATTTTTGCACCTAATAATCAGTCCCTAAGTGTTTTCCCAGTGTGTGAACCAATTATTCTAACATTAAACGAGAATTAACTAACCTAAGTTTACCAAATCTCAAGAATTACAGGAAAAAAAAACAAACAGAAGAAGAACGAAGAAAAACAAAAAGATTTGATGAAAATAATAAAATTAACAATTGAAAAGAGATAGAGAGTACCAGATGTAAGATGTTGTGATGATGATTAGGCCTTAATGATTAGTTATGGGCAATGACTAGCGATGAACAGTAGCTTTTTAAAGCTCAGAGAGTTAAAAGATCGAAAAGTTTAAAATGAGGGCCTCAGGTACTAATTATAGAAAACATCCTAGGGGCCATCTCACCTACCTAATGGTGACCACCCAAAATGTAATATGGTCCACCACACATAGCATTGATACAAGTTTGAGAAGGCAACCTACTACGCTCCGCACAAAATGCTTTGCAGCTGCAGTGGTCCACTGCAGACCGCACAAGATGTAATGCGGCCGCGGTGGAAAACTTCAGAGAGGTTGAATTTTCATCCATCAGCAGTGCGGTCCGTACTAAGGCTGGTGACACCCGCATTGGGTTCTTTGCGGCCGCACAAAATATAGTGCAGTCCGCATTGAAAACTTCAGAGACTTGAAGAATTTTTCCACTATGTCCTGCACTATATCAAGACAAATCTTGTAGCATCTCACAACCAGTTAGTCCAAAAATAAATCCTACACTATAATGAAAATAAAAGAAAAACACATGGGTTGCCTCCCAAGAAATGCCTAATTTAACGTTGCGGCACAACACGGGTTACTATCAAATCATTTGAGATGAAGAAATGCCACCACCTTGAACTCTTTGCCCTGAGTATATTTGTTGTGGAGGTATTTCATCTTATCCTTGTACAGGGATGAACCGGAGTAGGCATGGAATCGAAATTCGTCAAGCTTATTGAGCTGCTCCACTCGAAGATTTGCAGCTATATCCCAATCAAGGTTCTACTTCCTCAAAGCCCACATGGCTTTGTGCTCTAACTCAACCAGTAAATGGCAAACTTTCCCTAACACCAACCGATACGGAGACATACCAATCAGAGTTTTGTAAGTAGTCCTATACGCCCATAGAGCATCATCCAATTTCTTAGACTAATCGGTCCTATTTGCATTGACAGTTTTAGATAGAATATTCTTGATTTCCTTGTTTGAGACTTCAACTTGGCCACTCGCCCGAGGATGATAAGGAGTAGACACTTTGTGGTTAACACCATACTTTGCAAGAAAGGTGTCAAAAGCTCTATTGCAAAAATGCAACCCCCCATCAGTTATGATTGGACGAGGAGTGCCAAACCTTGTAAAAATGCTCTTTTGAGAAATGCAACCACGCTCCTAGATTCATTATTGGCAAAGCCACACCCTCGACCCATTTTGAAACATAATCCACCGCCACTAGAATGTAGGTGTTCCCGTACGAGCTAACAAACGGGCCCATAAAATCACTGCCCCATACATCAAATATATCAACCTCAAGAATAGTGTTGAGAGGCATCTCATCTTTCTTCGAAATTCCACCCGCTCTTTGACATTCGTCACATCTCTTCACAAGATCACTTGCATCTCTATACAAAGTTGGCCAATATAACCCACAACTAAGAACTTTGGAAACCGTCCTCGCCCCACCATGATGGCCACCACCGGGAGAGCAATGACAAGCCTCCAATATACTCAATTGCTCTTCCTCTGGGACACACCTTCGGATTACACCATCCGTGAAAATCTTGAACAAATATGGCTTATTTTTTTAGAAATCCAAACTATCCCATTTGAGCTTCTTCCTTTGGTTAGAAGATAGCTCACACGGGATGATGCCTGTCACAAGGTAATTAGTAACATCTGCAAACCATGGCATATAACTCATTGACACAGAAAGTAGTTTCTCATCGGGAAATGTATCATTGATCTCTAGGCCATCACACGGTCTTCCTTCCTTCTCCAAGCTTGACAAGTGGTCTGCCACTTGGTTCTGACTACCATTCCGGTCCACAATTTCTAAATCAATCTCTTAAAGTAACAAGACACATCACATTAGTCTAGCTTTGGAGTCTTTCTTTGTCATCAAGTACCTAACGCCTGCATGATCAGTGTGCACTATAAACTTGGCTCCCATAAGATACGACTGATACTTTTCTATTGCGAGCACTATAGCCAACAACTCTTTCTCTGTTACCGCGTAGTTCCTTTGAGCCTCATTCATTGTCTTGCTCGCGTAGTACATCGGATGAAACATTTTATTAACTTTTTTACCCAAAAATCGCCAACCGTAACGTCACTTGCATCACACATGAGATCGAAAGGCAAACTCCAATTAGGTGCGGTAATGATAGGTGTGGTGGTCAACTTAAGCTTGAGAAGTTCAAATGCTTCCATACATCCCTCATCGAATACGAACTTGGCATCCTTTTCTAGTAGCTTGGACAAAGGGTTCACTACCTTCGAAAAATATTTTATATATCTCCGGTAGAACCTCGCGTGCCCAAGAAAACTCCTAACCCCCTTGATATAAGTGGGGGGAGGAAGCCTTGAAATTACCTCTATTTTGGCCTTGTCGACTTCTATGCCATGCTTTAAAATTTTATGACTCAACACTATGCGCTCCTCAACCATGAAGTGGAATTTTTCCCAATTGAGCACAAGATTGGCGTCTTCACACTGGTCCAACACTCTATCCAGATTTTTCAAACATTCATAAAATGAATCACCCACCACACTAAATTTATCCATGAACACCTCTAAAATATCTTCCACCATAGCTGTGAAAATATCTATCATACACCGTTGGAATGTCGCTGGTGCATTACACAACCCAAAAGGCATCCGAGAAAAGCAAAGGTGCCATATAGACAAGTAAATGTGGTCTTCTCCTGATCCTCTGTAACAATCAAGATTTGGTTGTACCTAGAATATCCTTCCAAGAAATAATAAAATGGACGCCCAGCAAGATGATCAAGCATCTGGTCAAGGAATGGCAATGGGAAGTGATCCTTGTGGGTCACCTTGTACAGCTTACGATAATCCATGCACACCGTCCATCCGATAACTGTCCGGGTAGGAATTATTTCATTGTTATCATTGGTCACCACGGTCATACCACCCTTATTTGGCACAAATTGCACTGGCGAAGTCCATGAGCTATCAGAGATGGGGTACATAACCCGGATGTCTAACCACCTGATCACCTCCTTTTCACAACTTCTTGCATTGCCTCGTTCAAATTCCTTTGATGTTCCAAGGAGGGTTTTGCATCATCTTCAAGAATAATCTTGTCCGTACAGAATGTGGGGCTTATTCCTTGAATATCAGCTAAAGTCCATTTAATTGACTTTTTTTTCTTTTTGAGCACCGCCAATGTGGCATCTACCTGGATGTTAGTAAGATAAGAGGAAAGAATAACTGGTAAAGTTTAACTAGGGCCTAAGATTTAATACCTGAGATGTGGTGGCAATGGCTTCAACTCCAACACGGAGGTTCCTCAATTGAAGGCTTTGTTGGAGGAGTCTTTCTATTTTCAAGATCCAAAGAGAGTTTCCGAGGCTCATAAGAAAAAGAGCCCATTCCATGTAAAGTACTCACACACTCCACTCGGCCTTCATCATCATTGACATCAAGATTTAACAACACGGCCTCCAGAGGGTCTTCCACATTGATCATTGCACTAGTATCATCAATTATCACACCCGTGACAAGGTCCAAAAATGATCACACTTCGGTACAATTGGGCTTCTTCATTGACTTGCACATATGAAAAACCAGCTTCTCATCACCTACCCGAAAAGTGAGTTCCCAGCTTCCATATCAACTAGAGCCTTCCCCGTAGCAAGGAAAGGTCTCCCTAATATGATCGGGATTGCATAATCTACCTCACAATCCGAGATCACAAAAGCATCTAGCAAGATAAATTTGTCCATCCGGACAAGCACATCATCAACAATACCCAATGGTCTCTTCATTGGTCTATCCGCCATTTGCAATATCATGGAAGTCGGCCTTGGTGGACTAATACCCAAATTCTTGAAAACTGAGTAGGGCATCAAGTTGATACTTGCCCATAAATCACATAAAGCTTTAGCAAAGTCTACACTTCCAATAGTGCAAGGGATAGTGAAAGCAACGGGATCCTCCAACTTCGGAGCCATTGAATGTACTATAGCACTAACTTGGTGGGTCATCTTGATAGTTTCACAGTCCATTGATCTTTTTGTGGTCACCAAATCTTTTATGAATTTAGCATAGCCAAGCATTTTCTCCAAAGCCTCCACTAAAGGCATATTGATGGATAAGCTCTTCATCATGTCCATGAACTTTTGAAATGATTCTCATTTTTCTGCTTGGCTAGCATTTGAGGATAAGGTGGAGGTGTCCTAGGCAAGGGTGCCTTTGCTTTTGGCACAACCGGCTTCGGCATGTCGATTACGTGTTCCCTAGACGGGTTCACGTCATTTTGTGTTTCCTCCTTGGCATCTTGAATATCAATCCTCACTTCTTCGTTCATATTTTCATCAACTACATTCTCAACCAACAAAGGAACTTCATCTTCTGGCAACTCAACTTCATCACCCAAAATTTGCTTTTGTTTGGAGGCATTCACATCACCGCCTCGTCCACTCCTAGAAACTCAACTTCATCACCCATAACATGATTGTGCCCACCCTTTAGGTTAACCACTGTATCACTTGGTAGAGCCCCTTAGGGCAAGTATTGAATGACAGTGAAATTTGGCCTAGTTGAACCTCCAAATTCCTAATTGAAGTGTTGAGAGAAGCTAATTGCGCATCGAAGTCTGCATTCTTTTTCATCATCTGCTCAAACATCATTTTGATTTTCCCCATTTTATTGTTGGAAGAACTAGGACCATGGGATAGAAAAGGTGGTGGATTGCATTGTTTTTGGTACATTGGGGGCCTTTGAAAGCCTTGCCCCTAATTTCCCTGGTTATTGTTCCATACACCCTGGTTGTTGTTGTTTCCCAGTTTTCTTGATTACTCCAATTGTTGTTTTGATTACCCCAATTTGGATTTTGATTATTGTTTCCCCAATTGTTGTTCCCTTGTTGTTGATTGTTCCAATTGTTGTTGCTTTGTTGTTGATTACCCAATTGCCTTGGGATCTCCATTGTTGTTATTGGTTGGAAGAATCGCTTCTTTGGCCTTGATAACTATTCACATATTGTACCTCTTCATTCTGCCCATCATATCCATTATTTTGGAATCCACGACCATTATTGTCAAATTGATATGAACTCCCTTGGTTCTGTTGACCTCTTTGTCTTCTTTGGTTCACTAGCATGTTAAGACCCTCTATGGCATTCACTTGGCAAGGATTTTGAACTTGTTGTAGATGTGCCTTTGCTAGTTGGTTTGTGGTTATTGTCAACTCAGCTATTGCCTGCCCATAATCATGTAATTCTTTGTGTAAATGAGTGACTGTGGGGTCACCCTGGGGTACATTGACTCTACTTTGCCAAGCAGAGGACGTGTCAGCCATCTTGTCAAGAATGGCAGAAGCTTCATCATACGTCAGCTTCAAGAAATTACCCATAACAAGTTGATTCCCTATGCATTGATTTGTTGTGTTGATGCTCCGGTATAAAGTTTGTTGCAACATATTCTCCGTCATATCATTGTTGGGAAATTCCTTCACTATGGTTCTATATCTCTCCCAAATCTAATTCAATGTTTCAGTGGGCTCCTACTTGAAAGCCAATATCTCATCCCACAATGCGTCCATATGCCCTGGTGAGAAAAACTTCGCAATGAACTTGCCCGCCAACTCATCCCAAGTAGTGATGGAATGGTTAGGAAGTCGCTTAAGCCAATCCAACGCCATCCTTCTAAGTGAAAATGGGAAGAGTCTCAATTGGAGTGCATCCTCGGATACATTAGTTTGCTTACTCCCCCAACAGATATCCACAAACCCCTTGAGACGTTTGTAAGCATTTTGATTGGTACCGCCCGTGAAATACCCACCTTCTCCAGCAATGTCAGCATCACATTAGTAATTTGTAAATTTCCCGCCCGGATCCAGGGTGGGACAATTGCACTTGTATAGCCTTGGTTCGGGAGCACTCGATGAACCACTCTTGGAGGTGGCGGAGGAGGGTCTGGAAAATTGTCATTGGCATTTGCCTGGCGTCCTCTCCATTGTCCTTGAGGTACAAGAGGCACCTCATCATCTCCGACATCCTCTACCTCCTCTGCGATCACATTTCCAAGCGGGTCATTAACATTTGCTGTCATTGTGTACCTGACGTTGCGACACACACAAGTTAGTAACAAAGAAGGAAAGAAGAATAATACATAACACTACTTAGATAAAATAACCAAAACTGTTAGCTCCCCGGCAATGGCACCAAAAAATTGATTAAGACCAATCTTGCACTACTATTAAGTAGCGAGAGAGGTCGAAGCATCTTTTACCCGATTAAGGTCGGAATCGATTTTCACAAGGAGCTAGATATTGGAGTTGGGTATCTATCTAAAGAAGAGTTGTGTATTTGCTCCAAATTGCGCTTCTACACATTTTTGGTTTTGATTATGATTCTAATTTGATAAAACTACAATGCTCAATTAAACTAAAATAAACTGAGTTTAAACTATTGGAAGTTGTTCGAATAATTAAAAGGCACTAGGGTAGTGACTTCTGCCTAGATGGTCAATTGATGTATTCTTGAGTCTAAAGCTAGATTGTCACATTTACGGAGTATGATATAACCGTTGCTCGATTCTACTCACTCTATATGTCTCAGTAGTTCAAGTGATTTTGCCCAAATTGACTTTCTCAAGATCAATTGGGTATGCAAATTTGCACAAGCAATCAAGGTTCAAGTCGGGTATTGCTATCAATTTCTTGAGTACACCCCAATTCCTTGTTGAACCAATTTCAGAGACTTAGACTCTCTTTCTCAAGAAGAGCCAAAGTCAACTAAACACAAGCTGGCGTTTGCAAACACTAATTTAGAAATTAAACATGAAATTAATCCAAATATCAAACACCCATAGTCAATCAAGCCCTAAAACACAAGACCCATCAATTATCCACACTAGGGTTGAGCCACAACCCAAGCTTATGGGTGTAACTGCTCATAATTAAAGAATAAAACAAAGAAGTAGATGAAAAAAGACTCATATTAATTAATTACTAAAATGAACTTGAAGATTCAACATTGAAATACAGCTAAAACTACTCAAAACAGCTAAAATAACCCAATTCACGAGCGCAGCCTTCAGTACAAACTATCCGCTTACCTAATAATGGGAAAAGAAGCTATTTATACTCAGCTGAAATTTTTTGACAAAAATACTCCTGCGAGGTTAGTGTGGACTGCACAAAATCACGTACAGCTGCACTAGGGCTCTGAACTTGAATAAATGGCTCTCTAAACTTGGGCAATGCGGACCACACAGAATCAAGCACAGTCGCAGTGGCTTCTAGTGCAGTCCGCATGAAATGGAGCGCGAACAACATTGGGCTTCAAACTTGGAACTGGAAACTCTTTGAATCTTCTCTCTGTGGACCGCACTAAATCGAGTGCGGGCAAATTGATCCCAGTGCGGATCGTACAAAATCTCATGCGGCCTTTTTGCTTTTTGCCTGAATAACAGCCTCTCTAAACCTCATTTGTGCAGACCGCACAGAAAGGTGTGCGGCCGCACTGGCCCTATTTTGTCTGAGCTTTGTCTTGTCTTAGTACTTGTGAAATTTTCACTCCTTTTTGAGTTGATCTTTGACATCTTGTCACCTTGTTGATCAAACCTGCAATCAAGCAGAACTTGTGAGCCTTTAGGACTATTTTGTACACATTTCTAATCAAAACTTAAGCAAGAAGGAGTATAAAATATATCAAAATCCCTAGTTATCACGGGTCCCAGTGGTGATGTCTACCATGCCATCATTCTATACAAATGCTTTACCCTGGGAATATACAGCCAAGGCGAGAAGGAAGGGCAAGGTTAGGATTTAAGAAATTGTCAGGGCACAGGGTATAACAAGAACTAGTAGAGTCTATACCCCTGAACATCTAGCTGAATCAAGCAAGCGTGCCTCCAATCGGCCACCCCTCATTGAGACAGGTCCGGAGGACCTTTGGAGGAAAATACAGGCCAAGGAATATTCGGTCATCGACCAGTTAAACAAGACGCCAGCACAAATATCCATCCTCTCTTTGCTGCAAAATTCAAGGCATGTAAGAATGCTTTGTTAAAAGTGCTAAATGAAGCGTACTTACGAAGTAACATCACTGGCGGGGAAATGGCTAATATGTTAGGACAGGTACTGGAAAGCGATAAGATCACCTTTTATGAGGATGAGCTGCCACCTGATGGGCTGGGGCACAACAAGGCATTGCACATCACCGTGCAATGTGAAGATTATTTCATCACCAGAATCCTGATCAATAGAGGTTCCAGTCTTAACATTTGTCTGCTGGTAACACTCAAGAGTTGGGTAAAGGGATGCACGAGATAAAGGAAGGAGCAATAAATGTGAAAGCCTTCGATGGTTCTTAGAAGTCCACAATTTGTGAGATTAGTCTATGCCTGCAGATGGTACTAACCTTGTTCGATGTCGATTTCCAAGTGATAGAAGTAATAGTGTTATACAAATTGCTGCTGGGACGACCATGGATTCATGATGCTGGGGCTGTAGCACCAACGCTGCATCAGAAGGTAAAGTTCGAATGGAATCACTAGGAAGTGATCATTCACCGTGACGGTAGCAACCCTATATATAGTCGCCTGACCATTCCGGCAATCGAGGGAAGAAGGAAGCTGGGAAGAGAAACATACCACCACATTGAGCGGGTCAATTCTATCGACAAAGACAAATGGTGGGATAGAAAAATTAAGAGTATACTAAGTTGGAGTGGGTACGAACCTGGCAAAGGGCTCGGCAAGAACCTCGAAGGAATCTCTAAAACAATAAAACTCAAGAAACATTGTACTACCTTCGGTTTGGGTTATGAATACACCTAGGAAGATTTCAATAGTTGGTAGCCACCATGGCGCGGTCCTTATAACCCACTAGAGCTGCCAATACCGCATCTGGAGGAGACCTTCCAACAGGACAACATTATTTATCGGTCAGATGATGAAGAAGCACTTGCAACAGTGAAGAACTTGTTTCTAGAGGACAGTGATATGGAATATTGTGTTATTCTCGAGGAGGAGGGGGAGGAAGGACCTAACATCTAGGATGTGAGCAGAGGGGCACGTCTGAAGAATCGGACCATCAGGACAACCAGAGCCCGACGAGCCTCGGGGTTGCAAGGCTAAAACATTATTCACTATTTTATTTACTAAATGATTTTTCTTTTCGCATTTTTCAATTACTACAATAAGATCTTCAATGTTCAAAATAGTTATTCAATTTATCGAAGCATGTTTGACTTTTCTTGTGAATTAATATTTATTGCTGTCGTTTTCTCTTCTTACATTACCAATACAACATTACTATTACTTATCTTGATGAACCAATGACTGTGACATGCAATGAGACAACACAACAAATGGATATGGATTCAGAGGTTGGCTATTGGAAAAGGGATGGGTAATTATGCATGCTCAAGGGTAGAAAATATGCCTATAGAATTTGTGTTCTAAAGATTCAATCCTGTATTTAGAAAGCATGCCTATAGGAATGGTTTTGAATCCTGTGTGTTCAATTCTGCATTTTAGGCACCATGTCTATAGGATTGATTTTAAATTCTACATGTTCAACTTCACATATAGATAACCTGTCTATGGGACTTTATTTGAAATTCTGCACGCTTGTTACCACTTAGACTCAATGCTGTAGGATATAAACGGATATAAGTGGGTATCATGTTCATAATGTAAAATTAGTATAATGTATAGAAATCATACCTATAGGAATTTTCAAGTAAAATCCTGCTTGTTACATTTCACATTAAAACTAGATATTATGTCTATAAGAATTAAAATCAGCAACACTAGATATCATGTCTATAGAAGTTAAAACCAACAATAATGGATATCATCATATGCAGAATCTGACACTAGTTTAATTTAAAACCAATCTACTTTGAATCAGTTTTTTTAAGTAACCTAATCTCCTTATTTAACACGGTTTAGAAAGCATGCCTTAGGATTTCAAACCGCTCATTTTAAAGTCTGTTGCTGCTTTGTCACATTCTGAATCAGTGATAGATACCATGCTCATAATATTCCACCCAAACACTTAGGCAAGCCCTAGGCGATAACAATAAAAGTGAACCCACTTCTGATAATTAGTAGTTGCTACAACCAGCAGGCAGGCCTGATTTAGACTTCATATCTGAGTTATGTAATAAATTGGTCTGCTTCAACAACTTAAACTCCCCTTTTTCATTAGTATATTTTTAGATTCAAACCTTTGATTTTTGTTTGAGGCATGCTATTTGGTTGCTTTGCTTGCGGGGGTATACATGAGCCTTCAGTGTTTACGTGATTTCCCTTTTAATGTGCTATCCTATGTGTTTTGCATGTTGCCTTATCTTTTTCACCTTTGATACCTAAATCTCAGCCTAATATTCCTCCCCTTTAGGATTAGTAGTCCTAAGTGCCTCTGGGTCTGATAGGAATGGGGCGGGTAATAGCATACAATAATGGTTGAGACCAATCCGCGCTTTAGCACCTTAATGGGGTGAAAAGGGTAGATATGGATATGATGACCGGTGCGCTAATACCAAATGTAGACCCTCTTTTGAGGAGTGATTATCGGGTATTTCTTTGATGTGATCCATATTATAAATTAACCTAGGACCCCCACCCCCTCTTTTTCTTTGCCTTTAAAGCATTATGACTTCTTTTCAAAAAATCAGCTTTTAATGATTGCCCTATTTTACTTCCAAGCATTTGTGTATTAAAATCCCCTCTTATTTTAGCCTTATCTGCTTATATGTTAGTTGCACCAAATTCAAAAAGGACTATTTGGCCGGTAACCATACTAGTGGATCCTGAGGGGTGCCTAACACCTTCCCCTTAGGATAATTTCGAGCCCTATCTTATCTCCGGTTATCAAACAAACTCAGAAGTGAACCTTTGTGTATTAAAAAAATGATTGCCCTATTTTGCTTCCAAGCATTTGTGTATTAAAATCCCCTCTTATTTGATCCTTATCTGCTTATATGTTAATTACACCAAATTCACAAAGGACTATTTGGCCGGGAACCACACTAGTGGATCCTGAGGGGTGCCTAACACCTTCCCCTTAGGATAATTTCAGGCCCTATCTTATCTCTGGTTATCAAACAAACTCAGAAGTGAACCTTGTAGTTGTCCTAATGTACCATAAATCATTACGTGGTGACTCTTCAGAAAATTCAAAACCTAGTTCCCAAAAGGAACGAGTTGTCCCATACCAAAATGTCATAAACCCGATCTCCCGATGCAAAGAGGTAAAAAAATGGGTGTGCGACAGTATGGAGACTCTGCTAGGGATTTTTAGGCTTTTGCCATTTCAGCTTATTCTTGTGAATTTATACTTCTCTCTGTGTGCGATTATTTGTTTAATTTCATTTAGCATCTAATTTCTTCTTAAAAGCAAAACTGACATGTCTCCCTTATTTTCTTTCCTTTATTGCTTTAAATTATGAAACTGCTGTATTTATCGCTTCCATAATGTGAAAATACATGTCAACATGATTTCTTTTAATTATTGCATAATCATGCTCCACTCATGCCAAAAACAAATACTATAGCAACGCTTACAGTGAGTAGTTGCACTCTTTCTATATCACTACCCCCTAAATTCGAAAAGGCATATTTTCGGTAAAACTAGTCGATCAGCGGTGCAGATGACAGTTCCGAGCCTTCCCCCTTGAGTTTCCCGCTCAAAAGTACCAGTCTAAAACCCCAAAGAAACCTTACTCCGTTTAAATTGTGCATGCATCATGGTCAAACCTAGTTGGATCAATTATATTGTCCACATAATGATCCTTTAAGATAGCCCTGTCCAAAGTCCACCGGGTTTCCCTAAACCCAAACGGACATCATCACGTTCTATTCATTTATTTGGAGAACTAAATGCTTGATGTTAATTGTTGATGTTAAATAGTCGAGTCTGGTTGGGGTAGGGTCTAACCCTTTTGTTTTGCAGATAATGAGGCACGAAATCCACAGATTCGGCATGGTTACCAATATCTACTCGAGATTCCTAAGCTGGTGCAAATATCTTCACTCTAGTGATCAAACACTTGTCCAAAAATATCTAGGAAATCTACTTTCCCTTTTGGAAATCCAACGCAATAATAAGATCATAGATGTTGCCATACTGTTTTGGGATTGTGAAAGGGCTGTGTTCCGCTTTAGGGGCATTGAAATGACACCCTTGATAGAGGAAATAGGAGGATTCGCCGGTTTGGTGTGGGAAATTTTGGGTTTGCTAATGCCTGAGAACCGCAACGGTAGGGGCTTCCTTAAAATAATGGATTTAAAGAAGAATCTAGAGTTAACATGCTTGAAGGATTCATACATTCCTTTTGATTATTTGTATGAAAGGTACGGTCACAGAAAATCTTACTGTACCTACTCTAGCAAATTTGCCATCACATCTTTGGGACACATCCATCATAGAGTTTTCGTCTTCATGTTCTGCTTCCTGGGGCTGGTCGTGTTTCTAATGAAGAAAGCAAGAATCCATACTAGGCTGGCTATGATAACCAAAACTCTAATGGAAAAGATTGATGGGCAGGCGTTCAGCATCGTACCCATGATTATTGCAGACTGATACTGAGCTTTGGAAAAGTGTCAGCAAGGAGCAAAACACTTTGAAGGTTGCAATCTATTACTCTAACTCTAGCTCATGGAACATCTCCACAGAGGCGAATATCGATAGGAAATCCAGTGTAGGGACTGAGATGATCCCATCGCTTTCCATTACCTAAAATGAATGAATTACATCCCCGATATGTTTGCCCAGCTAGAGGATGCTAAGGGATGGGTCGAACTGTTTGACAATTTAATCGAGGAGGAAATTCAGTGGATGTTCGAATGGTTTCCAACAGAGTAATTCATTGCCCGATTAAGAGACGCAACTTTCCTGATATTGATTGGTCTCAGGGTGACACACCCTTACGTCCCGCTTCAGGTTATGAGGCAAGCTGGTAGGAAGTAGGTTATACCCAGGGTCGACAAGATGAGTCATTTCCAAGCTGACTTACAAGAGTATGATAGTCCTTACAAGTGCCAAACACAACATATGTGGCACTGCAAAATAATAATGTGGAGAGATACCATCGAGCCAGACAGGTATCATGCTGGTTGCACTCCTTTCTACTCAGGTTGGTTGGAAGACAACCATGACGGTGTAGGCTAGCTAGGGTTTGCTCAAGGTCATAGGATTATAGATGAAAGGTCCGAGGCATATGTCAAATACGACCAATTACGCAAAAGAATCCCAAAGTGCAAATGCGAGCACCGCGAGATACAAGAATCGAACCAAAAGCTAATTGAGGAATAGAAGGACATGGCTATCGGTGCCAACAAGTGACTGGGATACTTGGAGCGAGTCATAGTGGAGTTAGAAAGAAAGTTTCTCAAGAGGGTCGAAGACTGCCAAAATGCGGAGGGAACCAAAGGCGGATATTTGGCCAGGGTCTACTTATTGGTGGGACTTCACGAGTTGGGGAAGCTGTTCGACGGAGCAAAGGATGCCAAATCTAGAGAGGGTCCTTCTGGGACCAAAGTGATAGGAGTTTATCTTTTAGCTTTATAAAATGTAATAAGGCCAATGGCCATTAGTGATTTTATTGCTATTTAGTGTCATTTTGGGATTCATCTATTTCTTATCACCCAAATGAAGCATTTAGCATTCTATGTTCTCCAAATTAACTTGTCGCTAGGCCAACCTCGGGCACAACGAGGTTCCCAAATTAGGACACGCCTTACATTCCTGCACTACGTGTTTAAATATTGCAATACTTTTTATGATCCTCGATAACTTGGTTACCTTTTTGTTTTTACTTTTGTTTTATTCCCTTCCCCAAAAGGTTAGTTCGTTCACTCTGGCAACATCATCCTATTCCACGAGATCCAGGAGCCTCCACCCACACCTCCTCTTAGTCCTATCAAAAATAAGAACAAAGGCAAAATGGAAGATTTGAACAACGTCAGAAAAGAGAATTCAAATAAATGGGTAGAGATCACTAATGGTCATGGTACCCAGGTTCCTAAGGAAAATGTATCCCAACTTGAACAGAAATTGCTGAAGTTCCAGGAAGAGCTCGGCCAGGTTCGGAATCTGGCAAGCTTGTCATTCTCGCTCAGCACCCCAGATATCACCTTTCCTAATACCCAAAACCCTACACCACCTCAAAACATCCCAAAGACATAAAATCATCCCGCTCCTCATACTATTCCACCAAAGACCCAATGCAACTCCTACCATACCTCAAGCAATACTGCATTACTTCTCTCAGAACTCCAAAACTCCACAAATGACAACTTCCACACCCACCATAATACCCCCATCTACGTGGAGACCATGCCACTCTCCATCCAACCCATCTCATGCACACCCGAGTCTGATGATAAAGATTTGCTCATAAGGAACCTGGCCGAAGAACTTAAGAAATTGACTAGCCGGATCGAGGGCGTTGAAGGAAACAAGGGAATCGAAGGGCCTAATTATGAAGATCTTTGTGTACAGCCGATGTCAAACTGCCCGAGGGGTACAAACCTCTAAAGTTCAAGTTGTTTGACGATAAAGGCAATCCAAGGGTCTATTTGAGGACGTATTGTGACAAGCTGGTTGGGTAGGGAAAGACGAGAGAATCCGTATGAAGCTGTTCTTGAGGACCCTAAAAGGATATGCACTGTCATGGTACATCATCCAGAACACAAAGAAATGGTCAAGCTGGGTAGGCATTGCATCCGATTTCATGGAAAGGTTCTGGTTTAACACAGAGAATGTGTCAGATGTGTTCTATATTCAGAATCTAAAAAAAAAGCATACACAAACATTGTGCGAGTATGATACTCGTTGGAGGTTCGAAGCTGCTAAGGTTAGACCTTCCTTAGAAGAGGAACAGATGAACAAATTCTTTGTCCGGGCCCAAGACCCGCAATAGTATGAGCGACTAATGATGATCGAGAGCCTGAAATTGTCCGAAATTATCAAACTGGGAGAACGGATTGAAGAAGACATTAAGAGCGGTATGGTTACAAACTTTGAGGCCTTGAAAGCTCCAAATAAGGCCTTGTTGTCTGGTGGTGTGTCCAAAAAGAGGGACGTAGAAGCCGTGCTGGTCGCACAAAGAACCAAATCTCCTATCAAGTACCAAACCTACCTAACACCTCCACTCACATATCAGCCCACTCCGAACTACCAAGCACCCTCACCACCCGCCAATCAACCATCTCCGCCGCCTATATATCCGCCTACTTCACCCAGACATTCCCAACCCGCACATGTCTACCAAACTTAAAATAATCAACCATCCCACTATCAGTCATCTCCTACCCCTAGAAACTTCCCTAGACCCCAACCAAATTTTTACCGTAGGCCTCCCAAACAATATACAGCCATTGCTAAACCCATTGACCAACTATATGAGAGACTCAAAGCTGCTGGTTATGTCACCCCCATCCTTGCTACAACCCCTGAGAACCCTTCTCATTGGGTTAGCCCAAACAAATCCTATGCATACCACTCCAACATGAAAGGGAACATCATCGATAAATGTCGTTCCTTGAAAGACAAGATGCAGTCTCTGATCGATAATAAGGTTATTGTGGCAAAAGAACCCACCCAAAGTGTCAACAACAACCCTCTGCCGGACCATAAGGGCAGGGTATTCACATGATTGAAGTGGAGGATGATTGGGATCTCGAGGGATCCATTGGGTTGATCACATAGGGAGATGATCCAAAGAAGCCCGGAGTTACTCTCAACCCCATCATAGTCCTGATCCAACCATCTGACGTCACTGTAGTAGATGTGTCTATCCCTCTTAAGTTCGAAGTAGCGAGCAAAGGGACCAGCACCATTTGAAGTTGCAATTTTGCCACCCAAATAACATGTCCCATTCGAAGTAAAGGTGGCCGTACCAATCCCAAAGGCAATATCTGTCATGCCATCATTACCATACAAAAGCTATAACCTGGGATTACACAGCCGAGGCTAGGAGGAAAGTCAAGGTCAGGTTCGAAGAGACTATTTTAGCACATGGAATGACAAGAATGGGAAGAGTCTATACCCCTAAATAACTAGCTGAGTCCAGCAAGCAGGCCTCCAACCGGCCACCTATCATTGAGACAGGTCCGGACGACTATACAGGCCAAAAAGTACTCAGTCATCGACCAGCTTAACAAAACACCAGCATAAAAATCCATCCTCTCACTGCTACAAAATTCCAAGGCACACAAAATTTCTCTGTTGAAGGTGGTAAGTGAAGCCTACGTGCCAATCAACATCACTGGCAGGGAAATGGCCAATATGATGGGACAGGTATTAGAGAGCCACAAAATCACCTTCTATGAGGACGAGCTACCACCTGAAGGGCTGGGTCACAACAGAGCCCTGCATATCACCGTGCAATGCCAAGACTATTTCATCACCAAGATCCTGGTGGACGGGGGTTCTAGCCTTAACATCTATCCTCTAGTAACACTCAATAAGTTGTGCAAAGGGCTGCACGAGAAGGGGCAATCAATGTAAAAGCCTTTGATGGGTCTCAGAGGTCCACCATCTGTGAGATTAGCTTGTGTCTGCAAATGGGACCAACCAGGTTCGATGTTGATTTTTAAGTAATAGATGTGCCCGCATCCTACAACTTGCTGCTGGGAGGGCCATGGATTCACGTTGATGGGGCTGTAGCATCAACACTGCACCAGGCGGTAAAATTTGAATGGAATCACCAGGAGGTGTTCATTCACGGCGACGATACTAACCCTATATACAGTCGTCAGACCATTCAAGCAATCAGAGGGCGAAGAAAGCTAGGCGGAGAGACCTACCACCACATAGAGCGGGTCAATGCTGTCAACAAAGATAAGTGGTGGGATAACAAGATCGAGATTATATTGAATTGGAGTGGGAACGAGCCCGGCAAAGGACTCAGCAAAAACCTCGAAGGAATAGCTAAACCCATAACACTCAAGAAGGATGGCACCACTTTCGGCTTGGGAATCGAACACACTTGGGAAGAGTTCAACAACTGGTCGCCGCCATGGCGTGGTCCGTACTGCACACTGGAGCATTAGATACCACACTTAGAACAGACTTTCCAACAGGCTAACATCATCTATGGGACAGACGAAGAAGAGGCGCTTGTAGCAGTGAAAAACTTATTTTTAGAAGACAATGATATGGATTGTTGTGTTATCCTTGAGGAGGAGGGGAAGGAAGGCCCTTCCATACAGGTCGTAAGCAGAGGAGCACGCCTCAATAACTAGACTATCAGAACAACCTAAGTCCAACGAGCCTTGGGGTAGCAAGGCTAAAACAAGCATCATGCACTGTTTTATTTACAAGATGATTTTCTTTTCTCATTTTTATTCCCGCAATAAGATCTACAATGTCCAAAACAGTTATGAAATTTGTCAAAAGTATTTCAAATTTTTCTTATGAATCAACACTCATTATTATGTTTTCTCTCATTACTTTACTTATACAACATTACTATTACTTATCTTGATGAACCCATGACTGTGACATACAATGAGGCAACGCAACAAACAGACATTGACTCAGAGGAAGATGACATACCGGAGGAGATCGTTAAAGAAGTTGAGAAATTTGAGAACATACCTAAGACCAACTTGGACGAGACAGAAATTATTAACCTGGAAGATGCAAAATATGTCAAGGAAACACGAATTAGCGTTCACTTGTCGCCATCAGAAAAGGAGCAATAAATAGAATTTCTAATGGGATAGGAGGACATATTTGCCTGGTCATATAATGACATGACTGGTCTGAGTACATCTATCGTGGCTCATAAACTGCTAACCAATCCGACATGTTCGCCGTTAAAATAAAAGCTTAGAAAGATCAAGCCTGATATGAGTTTGAAAATTAAAGAAGAAGTCACTAAGCAAGTCAAAACTAAGGTTCTCAGGGTAGTAGAATACCCAACATGGTTAGCCAATATAGTACCAGTGCCAAAGAAGAACGAGAAGGTCAGATTCTGTGTTAACTCCCGGGATATCAACCGGGGCGGTCCGAAAGATGACTTGCCTTTGCTGAACATACAGATCCTGATTGACAATTGCGCCAAGCATGAACTGCAATCATTCGTGGATTGTTTCACTGGTTACCATTAGATTTGGATGGATGAAGAAGATGCTGAGAAAACGACTTTCATTACGCCGTGGGGAATGTATTGTTATAAGATGATGTCATTCGACTGAAGAATGCAGGGGCCATCTACATAAGGGCCATGACTATCATTTTCCATGACATAATACATAAAGAGATAGAGGAATATGTGGAAGATGTTATTATCAAGTCCACGAAAGCCACCGACCACATAAAAGATCTGGGAATATTTTTCAACAGATTACGGAGGTACAGCCTAAAACTGAACCCCACAAAATATGCATTTAGTGTTCCTGTTGGGAAGTTGGTTGGGTTTATCGTGAGCCATTGAGGAATAGAACTTGATCCATCAAAAGTCAAAGCCATTCAAGAACTACCATCGCCAAAGAACAAGAAGGACGTGATGAGTTTCTTGGGAAGACTCAACTACATCAGCCAAATCGTCACAAGCAACAGTCAGAAGCACCGACTCATTAAACTGGGGCAGAATTTTGAGGAAGACCCTCAAAATTCCATAGCAAGAGAGGTTGCAATGTCCTGAACCGTGTCACAGTCGTTGGTTCATCTAAAAAGTTATTCTTAATTATATACTTATGTCATATTTTTACAAAATCATGCATGTTTGTTACTAAAATTACCTTGTTTAGCACGCTACCCCAATGATACATACAGTATCACCAGATCGAAGCCACAAGTCAAGCAAAGCTAGCGGGGATACGAACTAACCTCCCCTTTTACAAAACTCACGATTTTTCTTTGGATTGCGAAATCATCAAACATACTATACACTCATGAGACAAACATTGTTCAAGAATACAACTCTCAAGACCATTGCACTTACCCACATTTTCTATCCATACACATCAGCGACATTTCGTGTGTCACAATGCCCCCAACAGTCACAATATCACGATCAGCTATAAGCTAAGAGAGTTTCGTTACCATTCACCGTTTTATTTCTTGCATTAGGTTACCATTCTGCCTTCCGAGAGTAAACAATGTCTCCATCTGCATTTTTGCATTGCATAAGGCTACCATTCTGCCTTCCGAGACTAAACAATGTCTCCATCTATATTTTTGCATTGAATAAGGCTACCATTCTGCTTTTCGAGACTAAACGTTGTCTCCATCTACATTTTTGCATTGCATAAGGCTACCATTCTAAGTTCTAAGACTAAACACTGTCTCCATCTGTATTTCTACATTGCATAAGGCTACCATTCTGCCTTTCGAGACTAAATGCTATCTGCATCTGCATCTGCATCTGCATGGCTGAACGAACTCCTCATACTGTTTCTGCATGGCTGAAGGATTGACTCATACTGCATCTGCATGGCTGAAAGATCGCCTCATATTGCATCTGCATGGCTAAAAGATCGCCTCATATTGTATCTACATGGCTGAAAGATCACCTCATACTGCATCTGTATGGCTGAAAGATCGCCTCATACTGCATCTGCATGGCTGAAAGATTGCCTCATACTGCTTTGCACGGTTGAAAGATCGCCACATTGCATGACTTAAAGATCGCCACATGCTACTTCATCCTTCATGGGCTGAAATATTGCCAACTTATCCAAAGGCATCATCGTTCCGAGGCACCATCCTCATAGTCCGAGAACACCATGTCATGGCCTGAGGATCCCTTTCAATCTTTTGCATATCATTGTTCAAAGGCATCATGGTTCGGAGCCACCATTTTCATAGTCTGAAAGCATCATTTTATATCTTTCTAATCCTTTATTTGCGCGCTTCATGGCCCAGGACATCATGGTCTAAGGTTATCATCCTAACCATCCGAAGACAATATTCATGGTCCAACGGGAAATTGCATCATGTTTAATTTTATGTACAATATATGCTTGTATTGTTCCTATTTGCAAGTAAAACCAGTATACAATGGCCGTCCCAGCAGGAGCCCGCTCCAGTGCCTGCATCCACATCGAACCTAACCATTCCAGTAAGCCACTCACTTGACCAGCCCAAAATATTGCATCCGTTCTTGGAAAATAACCCTCGACATACTCCGCCGATGGATTCTGAACTACATATGGCCTGATTTCTGTAAAATCAGGGATATGTTGGTAGCTCAGAAGCCAGGGTGTAGCTTGAACCTCTCCCAAACCATTTCACTCGGTCAAAATTGGCCATCATATCTTTACCCGAAAACTCTTTCATCATTCCCAGGAAAAGAGGGCCAGATGTTGACACCCAATTTTTCCCAATGAAAAATGACTTCAAAGTGGTATATATGTATACATAAGTATATCCAAGTGTTTCATTACTTTTCCTTAATTTTAAAAGATTTTTAAATCTATTTATTCTCTTATTTTATCCATAAAAATCCAATAGTTATTTTCAAAATTATCATTTTGATGATTAATTTATTGAACTTTTATATCTACTATAAAATATAGCCATGGGAATTTTTTCATATTTTTACAAATTTATTTAGTATTTTTAAAGCTAAATTCCATACAATTGCACTATTAGCCTCTTTTAAGATTTAACTGCATTTATATTCATAAAAATATGTCTGCTATTTTTAAATAATTAATACGTGTCATAATCATTTTAGTCACTCTAATTTATTTTCAAAAATTGTTTCATTATTTTTTATTAATCAAATAAGGGAAAAAGGCAATTTAAAATCTAGCCAGATTTCATTTCAATTATGGCCTAAATTCTATCCCAATTTAAGCCCAATTTACCCTGACCCAATTCCTACTCATAACCGACCCCAACCCAATTAAAATGACCCATACCCGGATCCCCACCTAACCCTTTAAATCTCAGTCGTTGATCATTTAGATCAACGACCACCGACTGCCCTTTCCTAATTAATCCCAAAAGACACCCCCCCACCCAAAACCTAATTCATTATTCACAATTCGCCGCCCTTGAACTCTTCTTCTACCCCAAATCCTCTCTACAACAACCCCAAACCCTAGCCGCCGCCACCATAATCCACCTTAATCCATGGCCTTTCGAGGTCATCGGAGACCTGTACCAGGCTTCCATGGCTTATACGTGTTTAGTTCTGTGGTCTCATGACCAAACTCTTAAGGGGCTTGGTCCAGTCTTTTCTCGTTGACCATTTTTCGGTCATATCTGACCTTTCTTCGGCCAGCCATGGCCATTCGAGTCAGACCCTTGACTCTCCTGTCTAGATCGGAAGCTTTCGAAGCCTATCACCTTTTATGGGTTCTTATGAAACCCTAATCTCTAATATCTTTTTGAATTCTTTTAGGTTTACTTTAGATCCATACTTGCTATGAGTTTTTTAACATCTTCTTGAAGTTTCTTCAATTTTGCTTTCAAAAACGACTCTTTGTCTTTTCCGATTAGGGTTTTCCTGTTAAGTTATAGCAAAATCTTTTCTCAGACTTTTAATATGTTGAAGATGTGTACTTGTTTGTTTAAATTCTTGCTTGACTTGTCTGTTTACCATCTTTCAAACTCGGCATTGTTAAAAACCCTAATTTCTTTTGGGTTCATCCGAGTTTCTGGAACTGTTTGCTAAGTATTATTTTGATTTATTTGTTTATCATCTTTTAATCTTGAATATTTTTGAAGAAACCTACGTCTTTGGGGTTTGAAACTATTCGTTTGAATGCCCGACTCGATGTGAAGTTCATTTTTTCAAAATCTCTTTTTCTTTTATGTGATTCCTCTAATTTTAGGCTTCTATTATCTTTAAAACTTGACAATGATTGAAACCTTAATTTTTTCAAAGGGTTTTCCTTACCTGCTACTGTGAAACTTTTGCATGTTCTGACACACTGCTATTGATTCAATTTGACCTGACCTACTTGATTGCTATGCTTCGAAGTTTGGCTTTACTACTAAGCCTTATACCTATTTCTATATGCTTTTTCTTTTGCCAATGAATTTGGCCTCGAATGTCTGGTGTCCCTGCTTACCCTATTTAAATACTGAAGTGCACAAGCATGTTACTTCTTTGATTGATCTCCAATTTTGTGACTGATTTCAAAACCTATATTTTATGAATTCTAATTTCACTGGCTTGTCAAAGTTAATTGATTCCTTTCCTTATTTTTTCCTTGCTGAATCCTTTCCCAAAATAAGTGTATTTCTGTACTTAGACTCGATTGCTTACTTAATATTTTACTACTTCTTTTTATGGTAATAATCAGACTGCCTACAAACTGATTTTCTTTCATTCTTTTGGACGTGTTAGCCCCGTTAAACAAGTGATTCCTCAATTAAAGGGGAATCACTTGGTTGATTGATTCTGACTATTGATTGTTCCCATATTTGCATTGAACTTAACTTATTACCTTACTTCTCAAATGTTTTCAAAAGCTATAAATACCCTACACCCTTCTTCTTTCAAACACACGACAAAAAACGAACACAAGGAATAAAATACTTGAGTTCAGGCACACACTCCACTAATCTCCCTTTTTATCTATTGGTACTTGTATTGCCGCCTTACCTAGCCGGCTGAAAGCCAAGGCTAGGCTGTGGGAAGCTTGCATACTTTTTCTCAGCATTTGCATCTTTACTGGTATGTTCTATCTAATTTTTAGAATCAATAACAACATGTTTATTTACTATTTCCTGCACCCTTGTTTGTTTCCTGTTGGTCTTTAATCAAGTTCCATTGTTAAGCATGTTGTAATATGCCTTTTCTATTCTGAACTAATGCTTTCTTATGAATTCAGCCAGTCACTTATCATGGCTTATGAATCCTAAACCCCCATCCCCAATGTGTTTGGTATCTGTGGTTGGTTTGGGGCATGAAAACATTGGACATTGCTTTGCATGACCCAAACCTAAACCCATGGGATCACAACCTCCATGTCCCCTCTATATGTTGTGTGTTCTAATTGGTTTATAGGCATGCCGGTACCTTTTATTGTCGTGCATGCTCAAATCTGATCCCTGCCTAAAGGTATATGCTCTTTTCAATATATTCCCAAACCCCTGACCCCCTTGTATGAAATTATGAACTTTGTGCTTTACTACTACTATTTTCCAATTTTCTCTACCATTTTTCTATTACAACCCAGTTTTAAAGAAATCCCTATTTCTGCACTTTCACTATACTCTTAGACTTAGGTTCTGCCCCTCTTGTGTGAGCCTTGCCTTGGGACCCATGAGCTCCCTATGAACTTGGACACATAAGGGCTGGCCCTTCCACATTGCACTCATGTCTATCTATTTTTATAAATCTAGGTGTAAGCACTTCCCGGGGTCCGTTAAGACCCTTAGGGAACTCTGACACACCCAGGTGTGAGAAAGGCTTTGAAATCAAGTGGTATTTGAGGCGTTTTGTTCCATAACTTTGAGAAGAAGTCAGAATCAGGCTTCCTATGGTTGTAATTTTTTTTCTGACGTAATTCGGCAACTGGTTTGTAACAATTTGTAACGAACACTCAGGGTTGGCTAGTGGAAAAGGGATGGGTAATTATGCATGCTCAAGGGTAGAAAATATGCCTATAGGATTTGTGTTCTGAATGATTCAATCCTGTTTTTAGAAAGCATTCCTATAGGACTAGTTTTAAATCCTGCGTCTTCAATTCTGCATTTTATGTACCTTGTCTATAGGATTTATTTCAAATTTTGCATGTTCAACTTCACATCTAGATAACCTGCCTATAAGACTTTATTTGAAATTCTGCATGCTTGTTATCACTTAAACACCATGCTCCAAGATCTAAACGGCTATAAGCGGGTATCATGTTCATAATGTAAAATCAGTATAATGTATAGAAATCGTGCTTATAGGAATTTCCAAGTAAAATCCTGCATGTTTACATTGCACGTTCAAACTAGATATTATGTCTACAGGAATTAAAATCAGCAACACTAGATATCATGTTTATAGGAGTTAAAACCAGCAATAATGGATATCATCATCTGCAGAATTTGAAGCTAGTCTAATTTAAAACCAGTCTACTTTGAACCAGATTTTTTTATGTAACCTAATCTCCTTATTTAACACGGTTTAGCAAGCATGCCTATAGGATCTCAAACCGCTCTTTTTTAAGTTTGTTGCTGCTTTTTCACATTCTGAATCAGTGATAGATACCATGCTCATAAGATTCCACCTAAACACTTAGGCAAGCCCTAGGTAATAACAATAAAATTAAGCCGCTTCTGAAAATTATTAATTGCTACAACCAGCAGGCAGTCCTGATTCGGACTCCTTATCTGAGTTATGTAATAAATTTGTCTACTACAACAACTTAAACTCCCCTTTTGCATTAGTATATTTTTAGATTCAGACCTTTGATTGTTGTTTGAGTCATGCTATTTGGTTGCTTTGCTTGAGGAGGTATACATGAGCCTTCAGTGTGTATGTGCTTTCCCTTTCCATGTGTTGTCCTATGTGTTTTGTTATGTCGCCTTAGCTTTTCACCTTTGAAACCTTAAAGTCAGCCTTATATCCATCCCCTTTAGGATTAGTAGTCCTAAGTGTCACCGGGACTGATAGGAATGGGGCGGCTAATAGCATGCAATGGTGGTCGAGACCAATCCGCGCTTTAGTACCTTAACTGGGTGGGAAGGGTAGATATAGATATGATGACCGGTGCGCTAATACCACGTGTAGCCCCTCTTTTAAGGTGTGATTAACGGGTATTACATTGATGTGATCCATATTATAAATAAACCTAGGACCCCCTCCCCCTCTTTTTTTTGCCTTTAAAGCATTATGACTTCTTTTCAAAAAACTAGCTTTTTAGTGATTGCCCTATTTTACTTCCAAGTATTTGTGTATTAAAATCCCCTCTTATTTGTGCCTTATCTACTTATATGTGAATTGTACCAAATTCACAAAGAACTATCTGGCCGGGAACCACACTGGTGGATCCTAAGGGGTGCCTAACACCTTCCCTTTAGGATAATATCAAGCCCTTACCCTATCTCTGGTTATCAAACAAACTCAGAAGTGAATCTTGTAGGTGTCCTAATGCACCATAAATCATTAAGTGGAGACTCTTCAAAAAATGCAAAACCCAGTTCCCAAAAGGAACGAGTTGTCCCATACCCAAATGTCATAAACCCGATCTCCCAATGCAAAGAGGGAAAAAAGAGGGCGCAACAACGATAAGTTATCATTTGCTCTTCTGGGGTATCATACCACAGTCTACACATCAACCAGGGCAACCCCCTATATGCTGGTTTATGGTACAGAGGCTATCATTCCCACTAAGGTAGAAATTCCCTACCTAAGGATCATATAAGAAGCTGAGGTCAACGATGCAGCGTGGGTTAAAAGTCATTATGAGAAACTATCCCTTATAGACGGAAAGAGAATGAATGTAGTCTACCATGGTCAACTCTACCAGAACAAAATGTCCAGAGCCTTCCGCAAGAGAGTTAAGCTAAGACTGTTCACACCGGGGCAGCTGGTGTTAAAGAAAATTTTTTCGCATCAAGATGAAACCAAAGGGAAGTTCTCTCCCAACTGGAAGGGTCCATACATGGTTCACCAGGTTTTGACAGGAGGAGCCCTCATGCTTGCAGAGATGGATGGAGAAGTTTGGAAAAAGCCGATCAATTTAGATGTAGTCAAGCGTTACTATGTGTAATATTTGTGCGTTCCTTATATGATGTAAATTGAACTATGTCTGACCTGATTCCCATTTAAGAGGGGATATATAGGCAGCCCTATGGGTTCTGTCTAAAATCAATAAAATTTCATTTCCCCCCGCAATTGGAAACTGGGGCAGAATTTTGAGGAGGACCCTCAAAATTTTGAAGTCATTTCAGCCGATCGCCGCACGAGCAACAGTCATAAATGTCAGCCTATTCCATTAGCAAGACAGGTTGCAGTGTCCTGAACTACGTCACAGTCATTGGTTCATCCAAAAGCTATTTTTTAAATTATATATTTATGTCTTACTTTTAGAAAATCATGCATTTTTATTATTGAAACTGCTTGATTTAGCAATGCTACCCCAATGATACAGACGGTATCATCATAATATTAAAGCCGAATGAGTCAAGCAGAGCCAACGGGGATACGAACTAACCTTCTCCCTTATAAAACTCATGACTTTTCTTTGAATGTAGGCACTGGGATTGCGAAATCATTAAAATATATTGTACGTCTATGGGACAAACATTGTTCAAGAATATGACTCTCAGAACCATTTCACTTGCCAACATTTGCTATCAGCACACACCAGTGATGTTCTGTATGTCACGGTGGTTCCAGTAATCACAACGCCACAATCTGCTATCAGCTAAGAAAACTCTACTGTTATTTCTTATCTTGTTTCTTTCATAGGGCTACCATTCTGCCTTCCGAGACTAAATGTTGCCTCCATCTGCATTCGTATTGTATAAGGCTACAATTCTGCCTTCCAATCTGCATAAGGCTACCATTCTGCCTTCTGAGACGAAACGCTGTCTCCATTTGCATTGGCATTGCATAAGGCTACTATTCTGCCATCCAACTTGCATAAGGCTATCACTCTACATTTCGAGGTTAAGCTCTACCTCCATCAGCATTTGCATTACATAAGGCTAATATTGTGCCATCCAACTTGATATGGCTGCCATTCTGCAATCAGAGGTTAAGCTCTACCTCCATCTGCATTTGCATTGCATAAGGCTATAATTCTGCCTTCCAACTTGCATAATGCTACTATTCTACCTTCCAATCCGCATAAGGCTACTATTCTGCCTTCCAACTTGTGTAAGGCTACCATTCTGCCTTCCAAGACTAAACGTTGTCTCCATCTGCATTTGCATTGCAAAAGGCTACTATTCTACCTTCCAACTTGCATAAGGCTACCATTTTGCCTTCCGAGGATAAGCTCTACCTCCATCTGCATCTGCATTGCATAAGGCTACTATTCTGCCTTCCAACTTGCATAAGGCTATCATTCTTCCTTCCAAGGTTAAGCTCTACCTCCATCTGCATCTGCATTGCATAAGGCTACCATTCTGCCTTTTAACTTGCATAAGGCTACCATTCTACCTTCCTAGGTTAAGCTCTACCTCCATCTGCATCTACATTGCATAAGTCTACCATTTTGCCTTCCAATTGCATAAGGCTACCATTCTGCCTTCCAATTTGCATAAGGCTACTATTATGTCTTCCAAGGTTAAGCTCTACCTCCATCGGCATTGAATAAGTCCATCATTATACCTTCCAAACGATGTCTCCATCTGCATCCGTATGGCTGAAAGATTGCCTAATACTGCATTTCATGGCTGAAAGATCGCTATATATTGCATATGCATGGCTGAAAGATCGCCCCATACTGCATTGCATGGCTAAAAAATCACCACATACTGCATCCTTCATGGGCTGAAATATCACCAACTCATCCGAAGGTGTCATCGTTCGCAGGCACCATCTTCATAGCCTAAGAACACCATGTCATGGCCCGAGGATCTCTTTCAATCTTTTGCATATCATTATTCAAAGGTGTCATGGTTCGGAGGAACCATCCTCATAGCCCGAGAACATCATTTCATGGCCGGCAAATACCTTATCATATGCTTCATGGACCAGGAAATCATGGTCTAAGGACATCATCCTCACCGTCCAAAGACAACATTTATGGTCCAACGGAAATTTGCATCATATTTAAATTATGCGCAATATATGCTTGTATTTCTTATTTGCAGGTAAACCAGCGATCAATGGCTATCTCGGCATGAGCGACCCCGCTCCAGTTTCCCAGCCATATCAAACCTAATCATTCCCATAAACCGTTCACTCACCCAGCCCTAGATGTTGCGTCCGTTCTTGAAATCGCTTCATCGGTATACTCCGCGGATGGATCCTAAACTACATATGGCCTGCTTCATGTAAAACTAGGGTTATGTATGAAACTCAGAAGCCAGGGTGTGGCCTAAATCTTCCCAAACCATTTCGCTCGGTCAAAATTGGCCATCTTTTCTTTACCCAAAAACTCTTTCATCCTTCCCGGGTAAAGAGGGGCAACAATTGATACCCAATTTATCCCTATATATTTTTAAATATGAAAAATACCTTCAAAATAGAATATATATGCATATATAAGCATGTCCAAGGTTTTTAATATTTTTCCATAATTTTAAGGTTATAAATTGATTTATTTTCTCCCTTTTTATCCATTAATTCCCCAATAATTAGTTCCAAAATTATTATTTTGATAATTCATCTGTTTTATTTCTATATTTATGCCAAATTACATCTAAGTTAATTTTTATATATTTTTATAATTATATTTGTTAGCCATTTTAAGATTTAATTATTTTCTATATGCATAAAATTAGACCCTGTATTTTTAAATTGCTAATTATGTATTATAAATCATTTGAGCATTTTAAATTATTTTTTAGAAATTATCTACTATTTTTTATAAATTAAATAGTTAAAAATTGGCTATTTAAATTATAGCCAAATTGGCTTTCAATTGTAGCCAAATCAGGACCCCAATTTCCAGCCCAATTTTATAATTAAAACCCAACCCACGCCCTATTAACCCATACCCAAATCCAAAACCCCACCTACCCCTTTTAATCTCGACCGTTGATCTCCTAGATCAACGGTCCATGTTAGTTCTTACCTTTTTAATTCAACAACCCCCCCACCCCACCCCTCCACCCCACAAAACCCTACCCCATTCTTTCATTTGCACCACCCTTGAATCCCTTCCTCTCCAAATTCTCTCTAAGACCTAACTCAAACTCTAATCACTGTCACCGGCGAGAACCTCCCCCACGTTGTTTCTATGTCTTCTCCGACCAGACATGGTCTTCCACACGCCATGGCTCTTCGATTTCTTGGATCCATGAGATTTTCTCAAGGGAACCCCAACTAGTTCCGGTCTTAAACTTTGTTTACCAGCCTGTCTCTGGCTGTTTTCGTTTGTAAGAAAGGATTTCCTCTTGTTTACTCGTTTGAATCCATAAATTTTTAACCAATTCTATTTATCTCTTCTATTTTCTGAAAATCCTAGTTCACTACTGCTTGATTCTTCTCAGATATTTATAGATCTGAGGTGATTCGATTATTATTAAGCATTTTCCTTTAAAATTCACCTATTTTGAGTAACTATTTCGATTTTTAGTCATTCTTTTCTAAAACTAGGACTTGTCGGAGTTTTTGACGCATGTTCTAATAGATTTTGTAATGATTAAACCTTTTCCCTTGTTTGTTTTGACCGATCTTGTGCTTCTTACTGCTTTTAACTTGACTCTGTTAAAACCCCCTTTTAAAAAAAAATGATTTTCTTTACTTTGTTTCTATGAATGTTAACACGATCTTCCTTATTTTGCTTCTTTGAGTGTTAGCATGCTTTCTTTACTTCGTGTCTGTGTGTTAGCCTACTTATAGGAGTCCTATGATTACACTTGCTTCGAATATGTTTCCTGAATCCCTAACCTACTTATGTCGCTTTTGTGTGACTATGCTCACTTTGTTTGTTCATCTCTTGCCTCTTTCTGTAACTATGCTTCGAATATGTTTCCTTGCTACATCTGTGGACCTCCTTTATTTATATATTGAAAATGTATATTCATGACTCCCTTTTGATTGATTCTTGTTTCCTTAATTGATGGTGATTGAAATTTTTCTATCAAAAATCATAAAAGCTTTGCCCCGTCTGTTAACCTGACTGATTTGCTATGATACTTATTTTCTACTAAGTGTGTCCTTAATCAGGGCTTTATGAATTTGTTCCTGCTTTATTCTATTGAATCTCAACTCCCACCTTTCCACTTAATTTGATTAGTTACTTGCCTTAATTAATTTTCCCTTGCCTTATCTGTATTGCTACTGATTGTTTCCTTAGTTTGAAAACATTCTAAACCTAGCCTTAATTACATGTTCTATACTGGTACTATTTTGAAATGTTTTCTTATTTGTATACTCCAGCCATGTATGATTTATTTCCTTACTCGTCACCTACTCTTTACCATTTACACTGACTCTCTTAATTAAAGGAAGATTTGAACCAATTTTTTATGCTGAGTTCTATAATTACTGAAGAATTGATTCTTGCCTTATTTTAACTAGTTTTCAAATTACGATATAAATGACTCTTTCTATAGTCTTACACACGAATATAATTCAGAATACACACACACACACACACTTAAACACTCTCTTCTTTCTCTACTACTTGTGTTAACTGCTTGTCTAGCCAACTGAAAGCCAAGGCTAGACAGTGGAACTCTACTTGCTTTACTTTCTGCACTTTACTTCTTCAACTAGTATGTCTCTAGTTTAAATTTGAAACTCAACTTTATGTGTTCCATGCCTATATATCTATGCTTGTTACTGTACTAGTTATTCAATTGGTTTTTTTGTTTGATGTTATTAAGCACCTCTAAATTCTTTCCTTGTGTGTAATTATCATATTAGACTTTACTTAGTCTTTGACACTTGTCTAGCATGGTCACTTAGTTTTCTTAACCCTCCCTTAACTGGTATAATCATGTAGTATCCAATTTTGTTCAATAAAGCCCTTGTCTTCAACAAGATCCTGCTGCACTCTTCCCTTTGTTTTAATGTCTGTTACCATGACTGATTTGTTCAATGGACTCATAGCTGTTATGTGGTTTCAAACTTGTGTTCCCAATTCCTCGTTTCCATGTTTGTGTTTGAACTATGTATGTTGACTTCGTTTTGAGTTGCTGATTGTCCTATTTCTTTTCTTTTCAATAAGGCAAATTTTTCTATTGTTTTCCAAAACTTATTTCAAACTAATTATTTTCAAAACTGTTTCCAACCCAACTCTTTTAAATCTATGTCACATATACTCTTAGACTACTAGGTTTTGCCCCTTTTGTTAGAGCCTTGCCTTGGGACCCTTGAGCTCCCTCTGAACTTGGACACATAAAAGTTGGTCTTTCCATACTGCACTTACTCTGCATTGGCTATAAAATCTGGGTGTGAGCACTGCCTGGGATCCCTTGAGGTCCTTAGGGAACTCTGACACACCGGCTATGGAAAAATCTTGGCACTTGAGGTTATTTATTACATAACTGAGGGGGGAAGTCCTAATCAGGTGCTGGAAGTTTGGGCCTATTTCAGGCTCTCTATAATGTAATTTTTACTCTTCTTATGTAATTTATTTCATTATTGTTCTGTAATAATTATTTGTAAATGACTCCGGGGTTGGATAGTGAAAAGTGGTGGGTAATATGCATGTTGTAGTATAATCCAGGGAAGAAACCATGCCTATAGGACTTTACATTTTACTATGTTTGCCTTACCATGTCAGAAATCATGTTTAATAGGATTTTACTATACTTGCCTTGCCATGTTAGAAATCATGTTTAAAAGTCTTAAAATCAGTTTCACAAATAGATGTCATACCTATAGGATATAATTTAATCCTGCTTCTGTTATAACAAGTGTTACATGTTTTGTTTCATTGGTCATCATGCCTGCAAAGTTTCTGAAATCAGTGTTAAACAATTAGATGTCATGTCTATAGGGAATAACTCTAGAAATTCTGTCTATAGATCTCAACTAGTTTAGTTAAATAAATTAACCCAGTCCACATTTTAGTTCGTTTTGAAACTGGTTTAATTAATTTGTTTATTTTTATTTTCTCTAAAAACAAGGTCCTTCAAAAATATCCTTGATTTGTCATAAGATATCATGCCTATAAGGATTCAAGAGTCCTCTTTAAAAAGAACCTGCCTTGTCTCACTATATAAAATGTAGTCATCTATATTCTGTGCATGGGCAAGCCTTAGGCAATAAACTTTAAATAAAACCAGAATCGCCTTTGTGATTAGTGTTTAACCGTCAACGCGTTAAATCAGTAGGCAATCCTGAGTCGGACTTGTTTTTTGAGTTATGTAATAAATTTGATTCTACTGTTATCACTTAAATACCTTGTTAGGATCTGAATGTGGACCTTATATGTGTATGAGTTATGCTGTCTATGTGCATTACTTGTGGAGGTATGTTTGAGCCTTCTATCTGATTTCTGTGTTTTACCCCCTCTAAATGCAGTCTTATGTGTTCTTATTTGTCGTCTAGTATTTTGCCTTTAAACCTGAGGGTCTGCCTAGAACTCCCCCTTTTATAGGATAATAGTCCTAAATTCCTCCGGGACTAATAGGAAGGGACGAGTAACAGCATGCAATAGGGGTTGAGACCAACCTTCACTTTAATTACCTTCACTGGGCGGAAAAGGATAGATATGGATATGATGACCGGTGCGCTAATACCACGTGTAACCCCTTTTCTAAGGAGTAATTACCGGGCATTGTACTAATGTGGTCCATATTATAAACAAACCTATGACACCCCCCTTTCATTCACGAATATGCTTAGATTGTAAATTCTTTTTAAAATCTCGCTTCTACTAGTTATTTTTCAAACAATTGTATATTTAAACTTAAATCCCCTACTGTTCGAGACATACATGTTTTATTTGCTAATTGTACAAATTCAAAAAAACTGTTTGGTCGGGAACAACACTAGTGGATCCTGAGGGGCGCCTAATACCTTCCCCTTAGGATAATTTCAAGCCCTTACCCTATCTTCGGTTACCAAACGTAGTTATAAAAGAACCTTTTAGGTGCCCTAACGCACCTTAAATCGTTAGGTGGCGACTCATCAAAAAGGCAAAAACTCCTTTCCCAAAAGGAAAGAGTTGTCTCATACCAAAATGTCATGAACCTGATCCCGCGAGGAAAAATAAGGGGGCGTGATAGGAGCGTGTCTGAATATTGATTTGTAGGTCCAGAGGTAATTTTTTCTTAAAACAGTGAAAGTCAGAAAATTAGAAGTTTGGAGAGTTGAAAGTTTGACCGAGATTTGACTTTGTGGTTATCGGGCTTTGATTTTGGTTCCAGAAGTTTGAATAGGTCCATTTTTTCAATTAAGACTCGTGTGCAAAATTTAAGGTTAATCGGAGGTTGTTTAGTATGTTTCGGCATTAGTTTTGAAAGTTAGAGTTCATAAGTTCATTATGCTTGAATCGATGTGTGATTTGTTGTTTTAGTGTTGGTTGATGTGATTTGATGCTTCGATCGAGTTTCAATGATGTTTTAGGACTGGTTGGTATGTATGGTCGAGGTCTCGGGTGCCTCGGGTGTCATTCGGATCATGTTCGGCGCATTGTGGAACTTAGAAGATAGCTAATTTTTTTCCTTATACGCAATCGCGCGAGGAGGATTGCAATCGTGAAGGGTTGCTGTGGCAGTTGGGAATGTTTTTCTATATGTTCGCGAGCAAGTTTCTACGATCATGATTATTGGAGAGTAAATGAATCTTGAACGCATGGGTTAAGTGGGTCACACAATTTTGTTCTACGCGATCGTGTGTGTAGTTTCTCGATCACATAGTGTGTTGTGCATGTTAGTCACATTCGCGTGGGTTTATTCGCGTACTCGAAGAGTTACATTTTGGCAACTTGGATTTTGTGCTTCGCTATCGCGAAGAAGGGCATCTAGGCAGACTCTTAAATATCAAAAACGAGGGTTAGAGTAATATTTCTTAATTTGATTTTGGAAGCTTGGACTGAGGCAATTCTTGGAGGGATTTTCAAGGAAGTGATTGGCATAACTGATTCTAACTCGGATTTGGTTAATTTACATGAATATATCATTATTTTTATCATTTAATTAGTGTTTTGGGTTGGAAAATTTGGGGAAAATTGTAGAAAATTTATAGGCTTTAATTTGAGTAATCCCTGAATTATGTGTTATGTGATTGGTGTTGAGGTGACGCACATGCTAGGTGACGGGCGTGTGGGTGTGCATCATAGGAATTATCACTCGGTCAATTTCGTGAAAATGTGTAGTCATATAAACTTGTTATTTTGCACCTATTCTCCATATGTTACATAAATTGAGTTGTCATTCACGTTATAAATCATGCTTAGGTTATATGTTGGTACTGTTGGGACCCACATAGTGTTGCTGTTGAATTATTTTTTTAATTTGCAAGTTTTTACTCAGCCACATCTACCATTTTCATATCATATTTCAATCTTTGTTGCCATTTTTTTGCGCTGATTATCATGATACTTGTGAGCCAGAGAGACTGGACAGATTGATGACTGAGTGGGGTTGGGAGCCTGATTGTAAGGATGTTTATGGGATTGGGATGTACGTTGCATCAAGATTTATTTATTTATTCCATGATTGGCTTATTTTAGCGCTTGGGTAGGATTCGCCCCTCCGAAGTCTAACTTACTAGCAGTGAGTGCAGGTACCTACTAAGTGCGAGTGTCGAGCGATTGGGAGGACTGGGTGATTATGAGGTCTGAGCAACTATATGGAATGAGTCACTATGAGGATTGCATGACTGGGAGGACTGAGTGAATTGATAGTCCGAGAGTATGATATGATTTTATCATTGCGTTGCATTTAAGTTGGCATGCATAATTGACATGTAGATATCGAGATGTATCATTCCTCATTTCAACCACACTTGGCATATTTTATCTGTTTTGAGTTAAACTATTGAACTTAAAAGCATGTCAATATTTATGTACTGTTAAATTATGTATTTAGACTATTCCTGTTAAGCTCATCATTGCTTTCAGCCCAAAGTTAGTCTTGTTACTTATTGAGTACATTGGGCCGGTTGTACTCATACTACATTATGCACTTCGTGTACAGGTCTAGGTACTTCCGGGTATGGCGACTACTAGTTTTTGGAGCTTATCTGTGGGAGACTATTGAGATAGCTGCCTTGGCATCTGGAGACCTTGACTCGCCTTCTTTTCATTTACTTGTACTATTATATCTTTCTAGCTAGTATTTTTAGCAGTCAGACTTTTTGTCATTTAAATGCTCATGTACTCAGTGACAACAAGATTTTGGCGGATATTATATTGAGTCACAGTATTTTCTTATTAGTATTTATGAGATTTTACTCTTGAGCTTATATTGCTTTGTTTCCAAATTTAAAAATGTGTGGTTTGTTGTGATTGTGTGCTTGCCTAGTATTATGATAGGAGCCATCACGACATGTGAGTTTTGGGTCGTGACACCTTGTCACAACCTCACCAACGTTAGTCATGATACTTACTGAGTACATAGGATTATTTATACTCATACTACTCTTCTGCACCTAGCATACAAATATTTGGAGCTAAGCAGTTGTGGAGTTTGAGGACAAACATTAAAGACTACAGCATTCTGGCCATCTACTATCATCTTTTTTATGGTAGTATAGGACTTGTATTTCTATTGATATAACTTTTAAACAGATGATTTATTTCTTCTTGCCAACATTGTATATTCCAAATCTTAGTTGCTCATGACTTGTACCACCAATCCTTGGGATTAGTTGTGGTAATTACCACCAATCCTTCGCTTACCTAGCGGGTTTGGGTTAGGTGTCATCATGACTCGTGAAATTTCGGTCGTGACACAATGATATATCCTCTGAAAGATTTACAATTATATCAGATTCTTGTTTCCATCAGGTTGATGAGAGGGGCAATCCATAGTAGGATAATGGCAGTTGAGCTAGGTATTTTGGGTACACAGACTAGGTTAGGTTAATTTGCTTGTCCTCTATTTATGGATAATTTGAGTAGAGTATTCAAATTCTTAGAGACCTGTTAAGAGGGAATAATATAGACTCGAGGAGTCCCTATAGTGATCAATTGTTCTTTTATAGGGTGTTTATATTTGGGTTATTGCTTGATGGTGCACAAACAATGTCGCTTGAGGTTCCACGGAGAGTTTGGTGTGACTTGTTGGTCCAGAAGCTTTTACTAGATGAGACAAAGTTAACAGACTTGGAATTAGTACAATCGGGCTTGGATAAGGTTAGTTTAGAAGAAAATTGTTATATGCAGCTCGAAATAGGCAATGGGTCTTATTAGACGAGAGAAATCCATGATTTGTTTATATGATGGGTGGTTATAAGTTTTACAATTTTTTCATCATTAGTATTATTGTGAATGTTGATACCCAATTTTTTCCCAAATATTTTAAAATTGCATATATACCTTCAAAATCATGCATTAATAGAAATTGGTATATTTCTATAATTTTCCTATATTTTAAATTATCTAGCATTTTATTCCCAATAAGTAATTACAAAATGGCATTACATATGATTTCAAAAGCATCTCTTGATTTAATTTATTATTTATGGTCCTATTTAAACTAAATTATTTCATAGTCCGCCAAATTGGCATCTTTTGGCTGTAATTGTAATAACTTTGCAATCATAGCCAATCATATGATGTTATACTATTTTTGACCGAAAATTAAGCATTTGTATTTTTAAATACTAAGTAATCATTTTTAACTATTTTCTATGCATGAATTCATTTTGTACAATTGTCAGCTACATTCATAAAAAATTTTATTTAATTTAATTGGGTATTTAACTAATAGCCTATTGCATTTCAATTCTAGCCTAAATTAAACTAGCCCCAAACCCAATTAAAACAACCCAATACCCCAGGCCCAAAACCTAAATCCTACCTGACCCAATTCCGCTCAAATCCCAGTCGCTGATCATTTTTTATCAACGGTCTAGGTTAATCCCTTCCTAATTTAACCTAATAGACTACCCCTCCCCCCGAACCCTCATTTCCTCTCTTTCACTCCTCCGTTACACTCTCTCATTCTCTCTCAAGCCCTCTGCACAACCATGGCTCCTACTCGCCTATCGTTGGCTCGCCGGTATCAATGGTGGTTCCACCACCACCCTAGCCTCCATGGCTCCCTCACATGCCAGATCCTTGTTAACATGAGGTCCTCAAGGGAACCAAGAAGTGGTTCACTCACCTCCCATGGTTTCTATACCGTTCTCCGGTGACCTTGGCCTGTTTGAGTAAGATTTTTTTATTTTTCGGCTTTTAAGCCAGAATCTCTCCATCTCTGGGTCATTTTCTTGAAACCCTATTTTCCCCTCTTAACGCTTTAGATCTATAATAGATCTGAGACTATTTGGACAATCTTTTTTGCTTGCATTATGAAAACCTTTCGATTTTCAAAGCATCGCTTCATTTTCCTTCATAACTAGGGTTTCTGAAACTTTCTTTAAGAACGATTTTGATTTCTAAGTGTTGTTCTCTGATCCCTGATTGTTTAATCAGGTTTTGTTAAGCTTTCCCTTTAAACCTGACTAGTTAAGTTAAAAAATCCTAATTTTTGGCTTTAGTCTTGGATTCTGAGTTCGTCTTTACTGTTTGTTCATTAGATTTTATTTATGTTTGATTCTTATGAATATGCTTTGATTAATTAGAGTATTTTATGATTTTCACCCTAGTAATATCTTATTAAGGTTTCCGATTTGGTTTTTCCTATTTATACTCCATTTATTTGTTTATTCATGGAAGTTTATACTACTTCCCTTAATATTAGTATTGTTTTTTGATTCTTGAATCCTTGATTTACTTTGTTGATACTCTTATACCGATTTTCGGCTATTTTTCCTAATTTCATAACCCTTAAATTATTTTTACCTTATTATGTGGTTGACTGTATTATTAATTGATTCCTACTGTTATTTCCTTAATTGGACCTTTATGTATCTACCCTTAATTGCATATTTTGTACATATGTTGTTTGAATTATTTCCTTATTTGTTACCTGCTTTCTACCGTTGGTAAATTACTCCCTTAATTAAGGGAGACTTGGTTGATTTTCGTTCTTATTTGATTCTGTAGTTCTATAATTGCTGATCAATTGATTCTTGCCTTATCGACCCGACTTTCCAACTATTATATATACTCTCTTATCTTTTCATTACACACACGAACACATTAGTTCAAAACTCTCTCTCATACAAAAAAAACATTCTTCTGCTCTCTATTCTCTGGTTACTTGCTATTATTCTAAGTTAGCGGCTACAAGCCAAGGCTGATTACTCTACTCTCTTACTCCTTTCTTTGTGTTTACTATCTTCTTTACTGGCATGTTCTGATTACAATTCTAGTTTCAAAACAATATGTTTCTTTTACTGCATCAGTTCATCCTGTTTCTAGTATGTTTTCACTTATGGTTTTGTTGTTCAACTTGCAAATAATATGTTTACTTCATCACTTCATCATCATGCTTCTGAATGTCTCCCCTCCCTTAGACCCGTCATGTTTATAAATTGTTACCCCCTCCTAATTTAGCCCAATGTGGCCCTTCCTTACTTATGTTTCTCTGATTTCTGTTATGAACCACTCTGTGCAAAATAGTTGGCTATCCTTAACTTGCATGATTCTCTGTTAAATCGAAAGTTCTCTAACCCCTTAGCATATTGCTGATTCTATACTTAAGTGCTCCTGCAACTATGTGTTTACTTATGTGACCTATGTGTCCCCAAATCCCACTACTCTTATTTGTGGTTGTTGAACCTGCCTTGGTCCTATGTTCCTTCGTTATGTGTGAACCTGTTATGAGTGTTATGTTCGGACTGTTGCTTGTTACTCTACTCTCTTTTCAAAAATGTCTTATTGAACAACTCCCCCTGTTGTTTTACAAAAATATTTCAAACAAGTCTCATTTTCAAACTGTTTTCCTGCTTAAATCTTTTACAAAACTATGTCAAGCACTCTCACTCTACTCTTAGACCACTAAGTTTTTCCCCTTTTGTGTGTGCCTTGCCTTAGGACCCTTGAGCTCCCTCTGAACTTGGACACACGAAAGCTGGCCTTTCGACACTACACTTACTCTATTTTGGCTATGACATATGGGTGTTAGAATTGACCGGGATCCCTTGAGGTCCTTAGGGAACTCTGACACACCCGGATATGAGAAAGGCTATGAAACAATCTTGCATTTGAGGTTCTGTAAATCTTGGCATATTTTCAGGCTCTCTATAGTGTAACGTCTTATTTTTCTTTTCTACTTATGTAATTTATTTCAATATTGGTCTGTAATAATCTGTTGTAAACGAATATTGGGGTTGGCTAGTGAAAAGGGGAGGGTAGTTATATATGTTATCAACATCAATGGGTAGAAACCATGCCTTAGGTTTACATTTCCTCTATGCGCATTAGAATCCGTAAGACTAACACATTCAAAGCATGTCATGCATTAGATACCATGTCTTAGGTTTTTTGTTTTAGCATCTCATTTGACATTATTTTATCACTTAGAAATCCTGCTTTAGGAAATAACATCATTAACATAAAACTGTTGCTCCTGCATATCTTGAAATCATGTTTCAACTTTCTGGGCATTTAGAAATCATGCTTTAGAAATTATGCATATCCTGAAATCATTCTGCATTTTCATATGTGCATGTTCGATACCCTGTTGCACGATCTCGTTCATACTCGTTCAGTCACACCTAGTTAAACTACTGATGCATGAAAAGGACATAAAACAGTCTCATGTTTGATTATCATGTTTAAGTGAAACTAGTCACAATCCCTGTATGCCTTTGCAACATTTAGAAATGCATGATTTAGGTAAAATAACTTCTAACCTGTTTTAATAATTCTGGTAACTGCTGCATATTATTTTACGCCTAGGAAAGCCTTAGGTAATCTACTTTAAAATAAAACTAGAACCGTCTTTGTGATAACTGTTTAGCTATCAACATGTTAAAATCAGTAGGCAAGCCTGATTAGGACTTGTTCTCTAAGTCATGTAATAAATATGACTCTGCTACCATGCTTAGGATATGAATTTAGACCTTAATTGTGCATGATTCATGTTGTTTATGTGTACTATGTATGGAGGTATATTTGAGCCTTTATTTGTCTTCCATGCTCCCCTTTAATTGATGTTCTATCTATTTATTATGTGTCGCTTTAGTATTTTACCTTTAAACTTAAAGGTCTGCCTAGAACCCCCTTTTATAGGATAAGAGTCCTAAATTCCTACGAGACTGATAGGAAGGGATAAGTAACGACATGCAATAGGGGTCAAGACCAACCCTCGCTTTAATTACCTTCATAGGGTGGGAAAGGATAGATATGGATATGATGACCTGTGCGCTAATGCCACGTGTAGCCCTTTCCAAGGAGTGATTATCGGACATTGCATTGATGTTATCCATGTTATAAACAAACCTAGGAAACCTCCTTACATTCACAAATATTCTTAGATTGTAATTCTTTTCAAAATCTTGCTTTTCATTAATTGTTTTTCAAACAAATGTGTATTTAAACTTAAATCCCCTACTATTTGAGCCATACTTGCTTATGTGATAATTTTACAAATCCACAAAAATTGTTTGGCCGGGAACCACACTAGTGGATTCTGAGGGTTGCCTACACCTTCCCCTTAGGATAATTTCAAGCCCTTACCCTATCTCTGGTTACCAAACATAGTTATAAATGAACCATATAGGTGTCCTAACGCACCTTAAATCGTTAGGTGGCGACTCTTTAAAAATGCAAACCCCCTTTCCAAAACGAAAGAGTTGTCCAAACCAAAATATCATAAACCCGAATTTGCGAGAAAAAGGGGGCACGACAACATGGCGACTCTTCTGGGGAACTTTAGGCTTTTACCATTTCATATTGTTTTTGTAAATTTGTACCCCCCCCCCCCATGTGCAATCATTTATTTAATTCCTTTAAGTGTTTAATTTCTTATTCAAAAGCAAAACTTATATATCTTTCTTGTTTCCATCCTTTATAACTGCTTTAAATTATAAAACTGCTATATTTATTGCTTTCTTAACGTGCAAATACATGTCAACATGCTTTTAATTATTTCATAATCATGCTCGACATCATACTCCAATCGTGCCAAACAAAATACTATAGCAATGTTGTCGCGCCGCCTTTTTTCCTCGCGGAATCGGGTTTATGACATTTGGTTGGGACAACTCTTTCCTTGTGGGAAAGGGGTTCGTATTTTTGGGAGAATTGCCACCTAACTATTTAAGGTGCGTTAGGGCAAATATAAGGTTCATTTATAACTACGATTGATAACCATAGATAGGATAAGGGCTTGAATTATCCTAAAGGAAAGGTGTTAGGCACCCATCAGGATCCACTAGTGTGGTTCCCGGCCAAATAGTATTTTGTGAATTTGTACAATTAGGAAATAAACAAGTATGTCTCAAATAGTAGGGTATGTAAGCTTAAATACAAAAGTGTTTGAAAAACAATTAGTGAAAGAGCGAGGTTTTGAAAAAGAATTACAATCTAAACATATTCATAAATGAAAGAGGGGTGTCCTAGGTTTACATATAAAATGGATCACATCAGTACAATGTCCGATAATCACTCCTTAGAAAAGGGCCTACACATGGCATTAGCGCACCGGTCATCATATCCATATATATCCTTTCTCTCTCTGTGAAGGTAATTAAAGCACAGGTTGGTCTCGACTCTTATTACATGTTGTTACCCATCCCTTCCTATCAGTCTCGGAGGATTTTAGGACTCCTATCCTATAAAAAGGGGTTCTACGTAGACCCTCAGGTTTGAAAGCAAAATACTAGGTGACAAACAAGAAGATATAGGATTGCTTTTAGGGGGAAAACACAAAAGAACAAATAAAAGGCTCATATATACATCCACAAGTGGTGCACATACACAGAACGACTCATACAAAAATAAGGTCCACATTCAGATCCTAACAAAGTATTTAAGTGATAACAGTAGAACCATATATATTACATAACTCAAAAAAGAAGTCCGAATCAGGCTTCCCTTCTCGTTTTAACATGCTGACAGTTAGACATAAACAGTTCTGGTCTTTATTTAAGTTATTACCTAAGGCATGCCTAGGCGTAAAAGAAACTGATGACTACGAGGCAGGCTTTTGAAGCGGACTCTTGAATCCTTATAGGAATGATATCTAATGGAAAATACAAGCACTTTTGAAAGAACTCGTTTTAGAGAAAAGAAACCATTAATTAAACGAATTGAAACGCGGATTGGGTTGATTTATTTAACTAAACTAGTTGAAATCTATAGGCAAAATTTTAGAGTTATTCCCTACAGGCATGACATCTAGTTGTTTAGTGCTGATTTCAAAAACTTTGCAGGCATGATGATAAATAAAAAAAGTAAACACTTGTTATAAAAGAAATTGGATTTGGATTATATCCTATAGGCATGGCATCTACTTATGAAATTGTTTTTAAGACTTATAAACAGGATTTCTATTATGGAAACACTTGAGACCTATAGGCATGATTTATAGCATGTTAAGACAAGCATAACAAGATACAAAGTCCTATAGGCATGGTTTCTGCTTATAGAGGCAAGCATAGCAAAATGTAAAGTCCTATAGGCATGGCTTCTATCCTGGATTATACTATAGCATGCATATTATCCACTCTTTTTACTATCCAACCCTGGAGTCGTTTACAAATAATTATTACGGACCAATACTGAAATGAATTACATACAAAGAGTAAAAATTACACTATAGAGAGCCTGAAACATGCCCAAGCTTTCAACACCTGATTAGGACTTCCTCCCTGAGTTATACAATAAATCATCTCAAGTGCCAAGATTGATCCATAGCTTTTCTCATATCTAGGTGTGTCAGAGTTCCCTAAAGATCTCATGGGATCCCGGGCAGGCTCATACCTAGATTTTATAGCCAATTGATAATAGGCAAATTTAACTATAATTGGGCCCTAAATAACCACCTTCTTGTATAGTTTGGATGATAAAAGTGATAACAAAATGTTTTTATTAGTGCTTTTCACGCCTTGCAGGTTATATATGACCTGAGAAGGCTATGGAGTACTTTTGGGATCAAATATAGAGAAAAAGAGGCCAATTGTAAAATTTCGTCAAGTGAACCACGAGAAGCAGCTCAAGCCAGGCCTCAAAAAGGACAGCCGCGGTTCTACCGCGACCGCGGCAGAACCGCGGTAGAACCGCGGTACAAGATGGTCACGGACAACTGAAGATTCAGAGAGCATGTTTGGCCACGGTTCCACCGCGACCGCGGCAGAACCAAGGCGGAAGCGGGAAACTTCAGGGACTAAAGTGTAAAACACGGGATTTTTAGCCCAAAACCGTATTTTAAACACTAGACTTTGCCCAAGAGAGGTATGTATTGTATTGGAGAGTATTTTTGGCAAGGAAAACAGTTGTGATAGATCACCAAAAACATCTTTCTTCTTTTCTTTGATTTTTCTTGCAAGTTTTATGATGAATATTATTTTAGTTTATTTACCCATGGTTATGAGTAGCTAAATCCTTTGTTTAAGGTTTTGATGGAACCTATTGGGGGATGAACTTCTTTTTTATGTGAATAGAAGTTGCTAGTTTCAATCTCTATTTGTTGAAGTTAATTGACAGGATCCTCAATTAGCTGTGCCTATTTAGTGTGCATAACTCGGGAGAGAGTGCATATTTAGGTAATTGTTGAAAAATACCACTCCCAAAGTATATGAGGGATCAATAACCGAGGGTTTAAAGGCGGGATTAGGGATAACGAAGCCTTGGGTGTAATCTAAAGTGAACTGTGTTAAATAAAGCAAGCTAGTGTATATCGGGAGAGTGCAACTAGTAAATTACTGTGATTACTCGGAAGAGATTTACGGTAAAAAGAGCGTTCATGATTGATAGAGATACGTTGGTAAATTTGTATAAAGCATAAGCAGAAGGAAATCCATCAATAGGGGAAATCATTACCTTAGCGTTTTCTCATTACTGTTTACAACCTTAGCACCCCTAGTTTACAGCTGCTTATTTCCTTGCAAATTTAGTTATTAAAGACACCATCAACTGTGATTCTCAACTTTTGGGAAATTGATTGTAAGAGTTTAGTAGATCTAAAGAGAGTGATTGATACGTTAATTCCCTGTGGGATTCGACTCTGGGCATAATACCCCAGATTATATTTGCAACGCCCGCTTAGTCTTTTTATAGACACAGTTGAGCATGATCAAATTTTGGCGCCGTTGCCG
>MU722431.1:134204-154485 GCA_026770625.1 Nicotiana glauca
TAAATTGAACCGTGCCAACGAAAGACTTCAACAATCCCAACAAACACACAAACTCGAAATAGACATGGGAGACGTAAACGACCCCAACGGAAACGTCAGGAACCAGCAAGCTGACTTAAATGCCAGAGAAGTGGCACCTCCTGTGACTGAGGGTGCACTATACGACTGGGCACAACCCACAGCTGACAATCTGGCCACTACCATTGTTGTGCCCGCAATACAAGCTAAACCGTTCCAGATAACAAATAACATGCTGCACTTGTTGCAAAACAAAGGACTCTTTTCTGAGACACAAATAGAAGACCCTCAGCAGCACTTGAAGAACTTCCTGTCTATCTGTAAAACTCAAAGGCAGCCCAATATGACTCCAGAAACACCTCTCCTAAAGTATATGACGGATCAATAACCGAGGGTTTAAAGGAGGGATTAGGGATAACGAAGCCTTGGGTGTAATCTAAAGTGAACTGTGTTAAATAAAGCAAGCTAGTGTATCTCGGGAAAGTGCAACTAGTAAATTACTGTGATTACTCGGAAGAGATTTACGGTAAGAAGAGCGTTCATGATTGATAGATATGTGTTGGTAAATTTGTATAAAGCATAAACAGAAGGAAATCCATCAACAGGAGAAATCATTGCCTTAGCATTTTCTCATTACTGTTTACAACCTTAGCACCCCTAGTTTACAGCTGTTTATTTCCTTGCAAATTTAGTTATTAAAGACACCATCAACTGTGATTATCAATGTTTGGGAAATTGATTCTAAGAGTTTAGTAGATCTAAAGATAGTGATTGATACGTTAATTCCCTGTGGGATTCGACTCTAGGCATAATACCCCGGATTATATTTGCAATGCCCGCTTAGTCTTTTTATAGACACAGTTGAGCGTGATTACCAATACAGAGTAAGTGCAGTGTGGAAAGGCCAGCTTTTATGTGTCTAAGTTCAGAGGGAGCTCAAGGGTCCAAAGGCGAGCTTCATACAAAAAGGGCAGAACCTAGTGGTCCAAGAGTATATGTTAGAGTGCTTGACATAGTTTTTAAAAGAAAAGTTGAGTTGGAATACAGTTTTGAAACAACATGTTTGGAATAAGTTTGCAGAACCACATAAGAGTTACTTATGGAAAAACAACTTTGAAAGGGAAAGGGAATAGGAGCAACAACAACTTAGAACAAAATAGAAAACACATAGTAAGTTTAAAGACTAGTAAAATTTCAAAATTCACAAGAAGGGAGGTAAGAGGGTTAGGGACAATTATGAAACACATAAACATGGATAAGGGGAAAAGTGTATAGACCTGGCAGTACAAAGAACAAGTAGGAACTGATTGGCTTCCAGAATACAAGCTACTACTTCAAAGTGTTAACAAGGGAATCATGCTTGAAATTAGAATAGTAATAGGCAATAAGACATAGAGACAGGATATGAGAGTAGTCATGCTGAGGACGGGGGTCTATTACACATGATAAGTCATGCCACTTAGTGTTAACCAAGAAAATTTATGAGTCTATGATACTAACATCGCATACCAGTTGAGGGGAACAAACAAGAACTCAAGTAGACTTGCTGGTTACACACTTAAACAAGAGAGGGAAAAACTTAAGCATGCTGAATAAAGCAGTAAACAAAGAGAGCTATTAAATACATAAATCATTAAACTAGTGTAGAAGCAGACATGAATTAATAGACATGGAGCACATAGAGCTAACTGTCAGAACTGAACTAGGAATATACCAGTTAAGGAAGCAAAGTGCAGAAAGTAAAACAAGTAGAGTTCCACAGTCTAACATTGGCTTTCAGCCGGCTAGACAGTTAGTTAGCACAAGTAACAGAGAAAGAATAGAACATTTGAGTGTATGTGTGTGTTCTCTAAACTATTGTTCGTGTGTTAATATTGCAAAAGAGAGTCATTTATATAGTAGTTTGAAAATTGGTTAAAATAGGCAAGAATCAATTCTTCAGTAATTATAGAACTTAGTATAAAAAATTGGTTCGAATCTCCCTTTGATTAAGGTAGTCAATGTAAGTGGTAAAGAGTACGTGACAAGTAAGAAAAGAAATTATACACGGTTGGAGTATAACAAATAGGGAAAGATTTCAAAAATAGTACCAGTATAGAGCAGGTAATTAAGGCTAGGTTTTAGAAAGTTTTCAAACTAAGGAGAAAATCAGTAGCAATAGACAAGTCAAAGGAAATTAATTAATGGTAAGGAACTAATCAAATTAAGTGGAAAGGTAGGATTCGGGGTCCAAAGGAAAATGTTTAAATCGCACCAAGTAATAAGGAATTCGGAATAAATCAAAGGGAAAATCATGGAAAAGAGTCAGCATGTTTAACACATAAATAGAGTAAGACATGGGTAGTCAAGAATTGGCATGCAACTCTAGCAAAACTTGAAGATCAAACCATCCTGAATCAGTGAGAAAGATGCAAATCTTGATGCGAGCAGCCAAGATGAACATAAACACAAAGAATTGGTGTACGTCTAGGCTGAGAAACTCAGTAAAAGCATATCAAGGCAAGACAGACATAAGAAATCACAAGAAATCTAAAGAAACATGAGAATCAGTAAGTTATGCAAATACAACCAAATGAAGAACCCTAAAAATTAGGGCTTTCGACATAGGCTAGTTAGGGTCAAGAAAGAATTCAACAAATTCAGCCAAAATACATAGATACACTTAAAACCAGAAATTGTTTTTGAAGAAAAGGATTTTCAAAAGCCCTAGTTTAGGTAGATGAAAAAACACTCAAAAATCAAGAGATTTTCCATCAAGCATGTAAAAAATAAGTTCGATCCTTCTCAGATCTGTATGGATCTAAGAATTTTAAGAGATGAAATTAGGGTTTTTAGCAGAGTAACTCGAATAGAGGAAAAACCTTAAACAAACATTTACAAATTAATACAAAAATCAGAAAAAAGGAGCATTTTCGAAGAGGTTTTTGAGAACCCTAGTTCGAAGATGAAGGAAAACAACAAAAGCTCAAAATATACACAGATCTAAGACGAATCTACAAGAAAATAAAAAATCTTAAGAGTTAGGATTTCAGAGAACCCAGAGAAGATGAGAAAACCTTAAAGCATTACCGGTTTTAGATGGAAAAGCCATAGATCTTACTCAAACAACCATGGATGGCCAGAAAATGTTGTGGAAGACCACCGATAGAAGTTGAATCGCTAAAGGTTTACCTGAGGACCTCAGGGTGTTGTTAAACCAGCGTGGGGTGAAGCAGAGTGTCATGACTCAAAATCCACTAAGGGTCATGATGGTGTCAGGCACCGCTATCAGGCAAGCCAACCAAATTACTTGATTAAATTCCCATTTTTGACAATTTTGAAAACCAAGATTTTCCTTCAATCTTACTAGTGAAAAGACAATCTTTACAATGTAAGCAAAATAATGTTTGGAAGTAAATACAAGTTACCCTATAATCATCCCAGAACCAGGTGTCACAAGTGCATGAGCATTTACTAAGAAGGAAATAAAATGCAACATCCGTCTGGAATACAGTGGACAGAAAATAAATACAATATACTGAAAAGGACTATACTAGCTGTGGGCTGCCTCGAATAATGCAACTCACTTAGTCCCAGTATCATCCGTGCTGCTACGCTCAGTAGGCCACAAGTAATACATGCACCTGTGCAACAAAAATACACAGAATTGTAGTATGAGTACGAAAACAATGTGTACTCAATGAGTATCCCGTCTAATCCTGAATAAGTAGAGACGAGATGGTCGACTTTAACACTTACTAGAGGTCCAATAATAACATATTATGAGTGCAAACAGTCATGGATTTATTAACAACAGTAAATTCAGATATGCCACAAAACAGGTAGAAGTTCTTTTTTATTTATTTAAAAGCCTACAGATTCATAATCCATTACTTAACAATTATCTCAAGTCAGAGAGAGCAACTATCAATCTCAAATAATCTCAAGGCAAGCAATACAAGCGTGAGCAAATCATGCCGATGTGTATGACCCGATCCAGCAGAAAATAAACTGTGCACTGCCGCGGGTCGAATGGCGCGAACTATAGATGCATCTATTACCCCGCTCGCAAATCATACATGCGACACAATCAAATATAAATAAACACAAAAATCAGTCAATCAAGAATCATCAGGGAACAATTATTCAAAGAAAAGCCAATTCTCTTTTAATAATTCAATAAAATGAAGTTTAATCTTTTTAGAAATTCATTTAACAATTCGATGTGATTTAAGCAATTCAAACTGTCAATAAGATTTCAAATATTCCAAGTATAGCATGCTTTTGGGTCCTACACTACCCGGACTTAAACATAGTAGTAGCTACGCACGGACTCTCGTCACCTTGTGCATACGTAGACCCCCACAAATAGGAGCACATAACCAGTTAATTCACCTATGGGGACAATTCCCTCTTACAAGGTTAGAAAGGAGACTCACCTCGCTCCGAAGATCCATAACCAGCATTCCACGTTCTTCCGAAGACCTGAACCGATGAACAAAGCTCCAAGGCTAGCCAATAATGATACCAATCCATTAATATATACTCAATTATTCATTACAATCCAATTTATAACAATTCATAACCCCAATCGAAAAGTTGACGACAATGCTCTCTAGCCCACGTGCCCGGATTTCCAAAATTTTTGAAGAATAAGTTTACCCATATCCTCACGAACTCAAATATAAATTTTCTCTTAGTTCCATACCCAAAATCGTGCTCAAATTTCAAGAATATAAATTTCTAGGTTTTCCCTCAAACCCCAAGTTTTCCATAAATTTTCATGTCCAAATCCGTATATAATCATGTATTTAACACAAAACTATCATAAATTACTTACCTTATGCTTGGTGGTGAAAATGGCACCTCAAAGTTGCTCCAAATCGGCTCCAATGGAAGAAAATGGGGTTGAAATGAACCCAACCCCCGATTTAAAAGAACCTCACTGCCTCCAGCATTTTCACAGACCTTCTGCGGTTTCATAGGTGCGGCACTCCAATCGCTTCTACGGTTCCGCAAATGCGGCACTCTCACTACTTCTGCGGTTAATCCTCTAGCCCTTCGTTTACGCTTCTACGACCTCACTACCGCAGATGCGGTCCCGCATCTGCGCCAAAACGATCGCATCTGTGATCCCATCTCTATTCATGTCTAACCACTTCTGCAGTACAAATCCTCACTTCTGCAAGGCCGCTTCTGCGGTGAACCCTCCGCAGAAGCGATTACACCAGCAACCAGAACCCTTCAGCTATCAAAAATTCCAAATTTCGATCTGTTTACCACCTGAAATCCATCTGAGGCCCCCGGGACCCCAACCAAACATGCCAACCAGTCCCAAAGCACAATACGGACTTGCTCGAGGCCTTAAATCATAACAAACAATGCCAAAACCACGAATCGACCTCCAATCCAAGCTTTATGAACTTCAAAATTTCAAGCTTCTACTTTTAATGTTTAAACCTATAAAATCACGTCCGATTGACCTCAAATTTTTCACGCAAGTCATTTTCGACATTACGGACCTACTCCAACTTCCGGAATCGGATTCTGACCCTGATATGAAAAAGTCCACTTCCGGTCAAACTTCTCAAAAACCTTCAATTTTCTATCTTTAGCCAAATGGCTCCTAAATGCTCCACGAACCTCTGAACTTACTTCCGATTGCTCCCAACTCCAGAATCACCATACGAAGCTAATCAAAGACTCAGAATCCCAAACGGGCATCGATAACACTGAAATGCACTTCAACCCAAACTTATCAAATTTCTTCCAAAATGCTAACTTCCACAATAGGTGCCAAAATGCTCCCGGGTCATCCAAAATCTGACCCGAACATACACCTGAGTACGAAATCATTATACGAACCTACTGAAACCTTCGAATCTAGATTTCGAGTTCGTTTCTCAAAATTCCGATCTTATCTAATTCTTTCAAATTAAAGCTTCTAAAATGAGAATTTACTCTCCAAGTCAACTCCAAGCTTCCCGAAATTTAATTCTGACCACGCGTACAAGTCATATTACCTCAAATGAAGCTGATCATGGCCTCAAACTGCTAAACGAAGTGCTAGAGCTTAAAACAACCGGTCGGGTCGTTACACTGAGGCCAGGAGATGATGAGAGGCCATGGTTTTCGGCGAGAGAGGTGACCGAAGAAGGTGGACAAGGTCCAGCAGAGAGGAGAAGAGAAGAGATGTTCTTGAGAGAACCAGAGATAGAAAGAGGGAGCTAGAGAGGTCGGTTGAGAGAGAAATGAGAGGGGGAAATGAGAGATAGGGGGGTAGTCGTTAGGGTTTAATATGGTAAGGGGGATCCAGGCCGTTGATCAATGGCCAAGATTGACTCAGGTCTGGGATGGGTTAGGTAGGGGTTTGGGCTTGGTTCTGGTAGGTTATTTAATTGGGTTTGGGGTTGGTTTAATTTAGGTTATAATTTAAATAAGAATGGCTACTTGTTAAATACCCAACTAAATTACACAAATAATTAATAAAAATAGCTAAAAATTATATAAAAATGAAATTAAAGATAAATAGGTGAAATTAAGTTAATTAAATAATATTAAAAATGTAAAATGACTGATAATTGAATTAAAATAGCATAAAGTGTACATTTAGGCTATAATTACAAAAGTTTTGTAATTATAGTCAAACAATGACAAATTGACTAATTTGTAAAATAATTAAATCCTAATAGGATTAAAAAATTATATACTGAGCTAAGAAATATCTTGAAATTACTCGTAATGTATTTTATGAATAATTATTGTATATTAAATGTTGAATAAATTAGAGAATAAATTGATAATAATATGGAAAATCATGAAAAAATACCACTTATTATAAAAAGTGATTTTGAAGGAATATATGCAAATTTAAAAATAGTTTGAGAAAAAATTGGGTATCAACAGCTGCCCCTCTTTACCCGGGAAGGATGAAAGAGTTTTTGGGTAAAGAAATGATGGCCAATTTGACTGAGCAAAATAGTTTGAGAAATTAGGCCGTACTCTGGCTTGTGATCTACCTATATATATCTTTCTACACAGGATTTAGGCCATATGTAGTTCAGATCCATCGGCGGAGTATACCGATGAAGCAATTTCAAGAACGGACGCAACATCTAGGGCTGGGTGAGTGAACGGTATACAGGAATGGTGAGGTTTGATATGGCTGGGAAACTGGAACGGGATCACTCCTGCTGGGGTATCCATTGCTCAACGGTTTTCCTGCAAATAAGCAATACAAGAATATATTGCGCATAAATTTAAACATGATGCAAATTCCCGACGGACCATAAATATTGTCTTTGAACGGTGAGGATGACGTCCTTAGGCCATGATGTCCTGGGCCATGAAGCGTATGATAAGGGATTCGCAGGCTATGAAATGATGATCTCGGGCTATGGGGATGGTGCCTCCGAACCATGACACCTTTGAATAAGATATATGCAAAAGATTGAAAGAGATCCTCGGGGCATTGTCGCACCCCCTTCTTCCTTTCCTCACGGAGGGAATCGAGTTTATGACATTTGGTATGGGACAACTCTTTCCTTTTGGGAAAAGTGTTTGAATTTTTTTTTGAACAGTCACCACCTAACGATTTAAGGTGCATTAGGTCACCTGTAAGGTACATTTATAACTACGTTTGGTAACCAGAGATAGGGTAAGGGCTTGAAATTATCCTAAGGGAAAGGTTTTAGGCACCCCTCAGGATCCACTAGTGTGGTTCCTGGCCAGACAGTTTTTGTGAACTTGTACAATTAGTAAATAAGCAAGTATGGCTCAAAAAGTAGGGGATTTAAGTTTAAACACACAAGTGTAGGAAAACAACTCATGAAAAAGCTAGGTTTGAAAGGATTACAAGTTAAGCACATATACGAATATAAAGGGGTGTCCTAGGTTTGTTTGTAATATGGATCACATCAGTACAATGACCGGTAATCACTTCTCAAAAAAGAAACTACGCGTGACATTAGCATACCGGTCATCATATCCATATCTACCCTTTCCCACCCTGTAAAGGTAAGTAAATCTAGGGTTGACCTCGATCCTTATTGCATATTGTTACCCATCCTTTCCTATCAGTTCCGGAGGAATTTACGACCCCTATCCTATAAGAAGGAGGTTCTAGGTAGACCCTCAGGTTTAAAGGCAAAATACTAAGGCGACATACAAAATAAGTAGGACTTCAATTAAAAGGTTGCATGGAAGATAAACAAAAGGCAGAAATACGCCTCCACAGGTAATGTACATAGACAACATGACTCATACATAGTTAAGGTCCACCTTCAGATCCTAACAAGTTTTTAAAGTGATAACCGTGAATCAAATTTACCGCTTGACTCAGAAAAGAAGTTCGAATTAGGCATGACTACTGATTTTAACAGCTGATAATTAAACACTAATTACAGAAATGGGTCTATTTTTATTTAAAATTGATTAATTAAGGCTTGCCTAGGCGTATAATAGTATGCAGCAGTTATTCAGAATTATTAATAGACAGTTTGGAAATTAGTTTACCCAAAGAGCATGTTGTTCTAGTTTATACGAATGCAGAGATTATTACCAGTTATTTTAAACAGGATAATCTAATATGGAGTTGTTTTTTACCTCTTTTATAACTGGCAGTTTACATTAAGTGTGAATGCAAGTGCGAATAAGACCCTAAAACATAGTATCTAAGATGCATGTATAAAACTCATGATGTAGAATTCCTAGAGCAGGGTTTCTAAATGCATATGGCAGGATTGCAAAATTTCTTAAGAGCAAGATTTCTAAATGCACATGGCAGCATAGAACATAATAGTAAAGTGTTAATTATTAGCATATTTTTAACAGATAATTTTGTAAGGGTGCACATGCTGAAACAATAAACATGGGATCTTAAGAGCATGATTTCTAATGCATGTATGGACCCTAAGCACGGCACAATTAGGAATATAAAACTAATAACATGTTTTCTACCCTCAATAATTATAGCATGCATATTTACCCCCATCATTTTTCACTAGCCAGTCCCATTACTTATTTACAACATGTTAGTACAGACCAACATTGAAATGAATTACATAAGTAGCAATAAAGAAAAAGAAGTTACACTATAGGAAGCTTGATTAGGACCTCTTCCTTGAGTTATGTAATAAATCAATTCAAGTGTCGTGATTTGTTCCATAGTCTTTCTCATATCCGGGTGTGTCAGAGTTGCCAAGGATCTCAAGGGATACCGGGCAGTCCTCACATCCTGATTTCATAGCCAAGATAGAGTATGTGCAATGTGGAAAGGACAACTTTTATGTGTCCAAGTCCAGAGGGAGCTCCAGGGTCCCAAGGCAAGGCTCACACAAAAGGGGCAGAACCTAGTGGTCTAAGAGTATATGTGAGAGTGCTTGACATAGATTTAAAAGAGTTGAGTTGGAAACATTTTTGAAATTGATTAGATTGAAATAATTTTGAAACAACAAAACAATAGTTGCTTAGGGAAAACTATTTTGAAAGGGGAAGGGAATAGGAGCAGTAACAAATTGGAACAAGCCAGCACACTCAGAACAAGTTAAAAGAATAGTACAGTTTTAGAAGTTATAAGTAGGGAAGTAGGGGTTGGGGACATAGAAGGCCCAACTAAGAAACACATAAACATGGATGAGAAGAGGTGCATATAGACCAACAAGTACAAACAACAGGTAGGGACTGATTGGTCTCCAGAACATAAACAATTACTTCAAAGAGTTAACAAGGGAATCATGCTTGAAATTAGAATAGTGACAAGATATAGGGACAGGGTATGGGAGTAGTCATGTAGGGGTCTATTATATATAATTAGTCATGACTTGGTGTTAACCAAGTACATTAGAAGACATACTAGTTGAGGGACATAAAAAGGCACTCAAGTAGATATGCTGATTACATTTGGACAACAGAGGGCATAACTTAAGCATGCTGAGTAAAGCCGTAGACAAGAAGTGCAATTAAACAACATGAGCAACTAAGTTAGTGCAGAAGAGACAGGGATTGAAAAATAGTAGAGCACATAGAGTTGAGTTTCAGAATTAAACTAGGAACATACCATTTAAGGAAGCGAAGTGCAGAAAGAGTATAGCAAGTAAAGTTCCACAGTGTTGCCTTGGCTTTCAGCCGGTTAGACAAGCAATAGCACAAGTAAAAAAAGAGAGTTTTGAGTGTGTATGTGTGTGTTCTGAACTTATTGTCCTGTGTTGTTAATGCAAGGACTTAGGGTATTTATAGCTTTGAAAATAGGTATAAAATATGGTAATAAGTAAAGGTTTAGTACAATTATGGAAGTAATCACAATTAGAATCCAATTAATACAAGTACTTCTTTTAATCAAAGAATTACAGCTTAAAGGGATACTGACAGGGATAACTAAGGAAAGAAAATCAGTTGAGAAAGATTGATTTTTACCCTATAAGGGGTAGTAAAAGTATAGAGCATATGATAGAGTCCAAGTACAATATACAACAATATGAGGAAAAAAATTCAGCAAGGATGGAGCACCACAACAATTAAGGGAATGGAATCAATCAACTTAAACAAACGAGTAAAAATTTAGGGGATTATAAGAAAACCTTGCAATCAAACCATAATTTAAGGCAATCAGGATCAATCAAGAGGAGTCATGATTTTGCACTTCGACATATAAATAGAGAAGAATGAACAGGCGTATCATACATGCAAGGTCTGCCATATCAATAGAGGAATAAACTAGATGAACACAATCATACAGAAGTGACAAGTGTAAGCTAAGAACTCATTAGCAAAAAGAAACCATTCGAAGCGTGGTGGTCAATAGAGACTTTAACAATGTTGAGTGGTTATAGTTAACACATAGACCCAGAATGAAAAAATCAATCTAACACACAAAAACAGGTAAAAAAATGTCTTGGTAACTCACAATAACAAGTGAAGAAAATCTTTAAGAAATTAGGGCTTTAACAGAATTGAGTTATAAAGCGGTAAGAACTTAGAATCGGTCAAGATAAACAAAGAAAAAGGTATAACCATAATGAAATCAATCGAAACAGGTATACATACAAATCACATAAGAAAATATAGTTCCAGAACCACGGATAAAAACCAAAATAATTAGGGTTTTCAACATGATGAATCAGGTAGATGAAAAACATAAATAAACCATTTAACATAGCAAAAATCATACAATAATACCGGAAATCATAGGAGAAGTCATTTAAAAGAGGTTAAGAAATCCTAGTCTCGAAGACGAAGAGTCATTTTGGAGAACCTTTGAGGAAAACACTTAAATGTTCATAATATACACAGATCTAATACGAGTCTAAAAGAAATTGGAAAATATTTAAAGTTAGGGTTTTGGAAAACCCAAAGAAGATGAGAAAACATTGAAAAGCTACCGGTTTTAGCCGATAAAGTCATAGATCTTACTCGAATGGCCATGGATGGCCGAAAAATGGCATGAGAAACCATGGGAGGTGAGTAAACCACCAATGGTTCACTTAAAGGCCTCAAAATGATGACATTCATTCAAGAGGGAGCCATAAGGCTGGTAGGTGATGAGAACACCATGGATTCCGACAGGGAGTTGGCCGGAGAAGATTGATAAGGTTCATTGGAGATGAGGAGAGAGGGGAAGGTTCTAGAAAGAACCATAGATAAAGAGAGAGAGAGAGAGATGAGAGACCGGTTGAGAGAGAACGAGAGGGGAAAATAACAGATTGGGGGGGTACTCTTTAGGGTTTAATTTAGGAAGGGGGAATGTGGACCGTTGATCTGAATGATCAACGGTCAAGATTGAATGGGGTAGGTTGGTCGGGTATCACTTGGGCTTGGGCTTGGGTCCGATGGGTTTTTTAATTGGGTTGGGGGTCCGTTTGATTTAGGCTAGAATTGAAAGCCAATTTGGCTATAAGTTAAACAACCATTTTTTTGCATTTAATTTATATAAAATAGTAGATAATTTCGAAAAAAATAATTTAAAAATCTAAAACGATTTATAAAACATAATGGGCAATTTAAAAATATATGATCCAATTTTATGCATATAAAACATAATTAAATTTGAAAATGGCTAATATTGGAATTATGTGCAATTTAGCTTTTAAAAAATACTAAATGTAATTATAAGAATATTTCAATTAAATTAGCCATATTTTTGTATAAATATAGAAATCCAATAGATGAATTATCAAAATAATAATTTTTGAAATAATTATTGGTTATTTTATGGATAAAAAGGAGGAAATAAATCAATTTAAACCCTTCTAACTATGGAAAAAATAATAAAAACCTTGGACATGCTTTTATATATATATATATATATATATATATATATATATATATATATATATATATATATGCTATTTTGAAGGTATTTTGCATATATATAAAAACATTTAGGGAAAACTTGGGTATCACAACTGCTCCTCTTTACTCGGGAAGGATGAAAGAGTTTTCGGGTAAATAAACGATGGACAATTTTGATCGAGCAAAATGATTTGGGAGGATTTAGGCCGCACCCTGGCTTCTAAGCTACCTACATATCCCTGGTTCTACAGGAATCAGGTCGTATGTAGTTCAAGATCCGTCGGCGGAGTATGTCGATGAAGACATTTTCAAGAACGGACACAATATCTAGGGCCGAGTGATTGGGTGGTTTACGGGAATAGTTGGGTTTGATATGGCTGCAGGAACTGAAGCAGGATCGCTTTTGCCGGGATGGTCGTTGCTCGTCGTCTTACTTGCAAATAGAAGCAATACAAGCGTATAATGTGTATAAATTTAAACATGATTCAAATTCCCCTTGGACCATGAATGTTGTCCTCGAACGATGAGGATGATGTCTTGGGCCATGGAGTGTATGATAAGGGATTCACATGCCATGAAGTGATATTCTCGGGCTCTGAGGATAGTGCCTCCAAACCATGACGCCTTTGAATAATGATATGCAAAAGATTGAAAGAGATCGTTAGGCCATGACATGGTGTTCTCAGGCTATGAAGATGGTGCCTCTGAACGATGACACCTTTGGATGAGTTTGCGATATTTCAGCCCATGAAGGATGCAGTATGTGGCGATCTTTTAGCCATGCAGATGTAGATGTGGCAATATTTCAGCCATGCAGATGTAGTATGTGGCGATCTTTCAGCCGTGCATGTGCAGTATGTGGCGATCTTTCAGCCATGCAGATGTAGATGGAGACAATGTTTAGTCTCGAAAGGAAGAATGATAGCCTTATGCAAGTTGGAAGGCAGAATAGTGGCCTTATGCGATGCATATGCAGATGGAGGTAGAGCTTAACCTCGGAAGGCAGAATAGTAGTCTTATGCAAATTGGAAGGCAGAATGGTCGCCTTATGCAATGCAAATGCAGATGGAGGTAGAACTTAACCTCGAAAGGCAGGATAGTAGCCTTATGCAAATTGGAAGGCAGAATGGTAGCCTTATGCAAATTGGAAGGCAGAATGGTAACCTTATGCGATGCAGATGGAGACATCATTTAGTCTCGGAAGGTAGAATGGTACCCTTATGCATGAATAAGATGACAAATGATAGTAGAGTTTCTTAGGTGATAGCAAATTACGGTGTTGTGATCGCTAGGAGCATTGTGACATACAGAACATCATTGGTGTGTGCTGATAGCAAATGTTGGCAAGTGCAATAGTTCGGAGAGTTGTATTCTTGAACAATGTTTGTCCCATGGACGTATAGTATGTTTTAATGATTTCGCAATCCTAGTGCCAGCATCCAAAGAAAAATCATGACTTTTGTAAAGGGGAAGGTTAGTTCGTATCTTCGCTGGCTTTGCTTGATCCGTTCGAATTTGATTTGGTGATACCGTCTATATCATTGGGGTAGCGTTGCTAAACAAAGCGGTTTCAATAATAAAAATGCATGATTTTTTACCAGTATGACATTAATGAATAGTTAAAAAAGCTTTTAGATGAACCGATGACTGTGACGTAGCTCAGGACATTGCAACCTCTCTTACTACGGAATTTTGAGGGTCCTCAAAATTCTGCCCCAATTTGATGGGTTGAGGCTTCTAACTGTTGCTATTGAGTCGATAGGCAGAAATTACTTAAAAATTTTAAGGGCCCTCCTCAAAATTCTGCCCTAGTTTCCAATTGCGGAGGGGGGGGGGAATGGAAATTTCATTGAATTGTGACCGAACCCATAAGGATGCCTACGTATACCATCTTAAAAGGGAATCAATTCAGGCGTAGTTAGATTTACATCGTATAAGGAAAGCATAAAAATTATGCATAGTAGCACTTGGCTGCATCTGAATTGATCGGCTTTGGTTAAACTTTTCCGTCCATTTCTGCAAGTACGAGGGCTCCTCCTGTCAAAACTTGGTGAACCATGTATCGGCCTTGCCCGTTGGGAGAGAACTTCCCTTTGACTTCATCTTGATGTGGGAAAATTTTCTTTAACACCAGCTGCCCTGGTGTGAACTGTCTTGGCTTGACTCTTTTGTTGAAGGCTTTGGACATCTTGTTCTAATAAGGTTCACCATGGCAGAATGCATTCATTCTCTTTCCATCTATAAGGGCTAGTTGCTCTTAACGATTTTTTACCCACTCTATGTCGTCGAGCTCTGCTTCTTGTATGATCCTTAGGGAAGGAATTTCTACCTCAGTGGGAATAACAGCCTCTTTACCATAAACCAGCATGTAAGGGGTTGCCCTGGTTGATGTGCGGATTGTAGTGCGATATCCCAGTAGAGCAAATGATAACTTCTCGTGCCATTATTTATGCTTCTCTATCATTTTCCTCAATATCTTCTTGATATTCTTGTTGGCGGCTTCTGCAGCTCCATTAATCTGAGGCCTATAGGCTATGGAATTCTTGTGTTTAATCTTGAAAGTTTTGTACATAGCTTTAAATGAATCGCTGTTGAGATTGGAGTCATCATCAGTAATGATCGAAACTGGAACTTCGAATCGACAAACAATGCGGTCGCGGACAAATTCTACCATGACTTTCTTAGTCACTACTTTGCAAGATGCTGCTTCAACCCATTAGGTGATATAGTCGATGGCTACTAGGACAAACCTGTGGTCGTTGGAAGTGGCATGATCGATTGGTCCGATAATATCCATCCCCCAAGCGGCGAATGGCCTAGGTGAGCTTTTTGTGTTGAGCTTCCTTGGAGGCACCTTTATCATGTCTTCATATATCTGACAGTGGTGGCATTTTCGGACATACTGGATGCAGTCCATTTTTATAGTCATCCAAAAGTAATCAACTCAGAGTATCTTCTTTGCTAAGACAAAACCATTCATATGTGGACCACAATTCCCAGCATGAATTTCCGCTAGTAGCCTGGATGCTTCCTTCATGCCGACGCATCTCAATAATCCTAAATTGGGAGTCCACCCATATAGGATTCCTCTGCTGTGAATGAAGTTGTTGGACAATCTCCAAAGTGTGCATTTCTGAGTTGGATTAGCAAGCACTGGGTAATTTCCTTTTGCCAAATATTCCTTGATATCATGAAACCAAAGTTGTCCGTTTGCTTCCTCTTCAACATGGGCATAGTAAGCTGGCTGATTATAGATTTTCACTGGAATGGGATCAATACAATTCTTGTCCAGTTACTGTATCATAGATGATAGGGTAGCCAATGCATCGGCAAACTCATTCTGGATTCTGAGAACATGCTAGAATTCCGTCTTTGTGAACCTCTTTCTCGATTCCTGTACATGATGAGATACGGGAGTATCTTGGATTTTTGGTTTCCCATTCTTCTCGTACCTGATGTATAAGTAAATATGAATCTCCAATCACTAGCAGCTCTTGCACGTTCATGTCAATGGCCATTTTGAGCCCTAAGATGCAAGCTTCATACTCGGCCATATTGTTGGTGTAGGGGAACCTGAGTTTGGCGGACACTGGATAATGTTGGCTGGTTTCTGATATTAAGACTGCTCCTATGCCAGCTCCTTTGATGTTTATTGCTCAAACGAAGAACATTCTCCAACCATCATAGGGTTCTGCAATGTCTTCTCCTATGAATGATACCTCTTCGTCAGGAAAATACATTTTTAGGGGTTCGTATCCTCCATCCACAGGGTTTTCAATAGGTAGTCTGACAGTGCCTGTCCCTTGAAAGCTTTATAAATCACATAAACAATGTCGAATTCACTCAACAGGATTTTCCATTTGGCTAGCTTGCAAGTGAGCATGGGCTTCTGAAAGTTGTATTTCAAGGGATCCATTCTTGATATGCGATATGTAGTATAGGCACAAAAGTAACGTCTCAGCTTCTGAGCTACCCAAGTTAAAGCACAATAGGTGCGTTCCAACGGAGAATACCAGGCCTCGTACGGGGTGATCTTCTTACTGAGATAATAAATGGCTTGTTCTTTCCTCCCTGTTTCATTATGCTGCCCCAAAACGCAGCCGAAAGCTCTATCTAACACTACAAGGTAGAGTAATAAGGTTCTACCTGGCTCGGGCTGGACTAAGACTGGTGGTGTTGACAAGTACTCCCTGATTTTGTCGAAGGCCTTTTGGCAGTCATCAGTCCATTTGGTAGCGGTGTCTTTCTTTAACATCTTAAATATTAGCTCACAGATAACTATAGATTGTGCTATGAATCGGCTGATGTAGTTAAGCCTTCCAAAGAAACTCATCACATCCTTCTTGTTCTTTGGTGGTGGTAGTTCTTGAATGGCTTTGACTTTCAATAGATCCAGTTCTATTTCTCGGCGGCTCACAATAACCCAAGAAACTTCCCAGCAGGAATCCCAAATGCACATTTTGTGGGGTTTAGTTTCAGGTTATATTTCCGCAGTTTGTTGAAGAACTTCCTCAAATCTTTTATGTGGTCAGTGGATTTCTTGAATTTGATAATAAAATCATCCACGTATACCTCTATCTCTTTGTGTATCATATCATGAAAAATGGTAGTCATGGCCCTCATGTAGGTGGCCCCTACATTCTTCAGGTTGAATGGCATCATCTTGTAACAATACATCCCCCACGGTATAATGAAAGCCATTTTTTCAAGATCTTCCTTATCCATCCAGATTTGATGATAACCAGCGAAGTAATCTACGAATGACTATAGCTCATGCTTGGCACAATTGTCAATCAAGATATGTATGCTTGGTAGAGGGAAGTCATCTTTCGGACTGGCGCGGTTGAGATCCCGGTAGTCGACACAAACTCTGACCTTCCCGTCCTTCTTTGGAACTGGCACAATGTTGGCTAACCATGTCGGTTACTCAACCATCATAAGAACCTTAGATTTGATCTGCTTGGTGACTTCTTCCTTGATTTTCAAACTCGTATCAGGCTTGAACTTTCCGAGCTTTTGCTTTACCGGTGGACACATTGGATCGGTTGGTAGTTTGTGAGCCACAATGGACGTACTTAGACCAGTGATGTCATTATATGACCAGACGAATATGTCCTCATAATCCTTTAGAAATTTTGCGTATTCTCTCTTTTCTGATGGCGATAGGTGAATGTTGATCTGTGTTTCCCTGACGTTTTCTGCATCTCCCAGGTTGACAATTTCGGCCTTGTCCGGGTTGGACTTAGGTCTGTTCTCAAAGTTCTCAACTTCTTTGACAATCTCGTCAGGTATGTTGCTTTTCTCTGAATCAATATCTATTTAGTGTGTTGTCTCATTGCATGTCACGATCATTGGTTCATCAAGATAAGTAATAGTAATGATGTATTGGTAAAGTAAGGAGAGAAAACGATAGTAATTAAAAATTAGAAATGCTTTTGATAAATTGAATAATTTTTTTGAACATCGAAAATCTTATTGCGGGAATTGAAAAATGTGAAAAGAAAATCATTTAGTAAATAAAACAGTGAGTAATGCGGGCTCTGGTTGTCCTGATGGTCCATTTCTTGAGATGTGCCCCTCTGCTCACAGCCTATTTGGAAGAGCCTTCCTCCCCCTCCTCCTTGAGAATAACACAACAGTCCATATCATTGTCTTCTATAAACAAGTTCTTTATTGCTGCAAGTGCTTCTTCTTCATCTGACCCATAAATAATATCGGCCTATTGCAAGGTCTGCTCCAGATGTGGTATTGACTACTCTAGTGGATAGTAAGAACCGATTGAATTCTTCCCAGGTGTATTCATATCCCAAACCGAAGGTAGTACCATGTTTCTTGAGTTTTATGGGTTTAGAGATCCCTTGGAGGTTCTTTCCGAGCCCTTTGCCAGGTTCATACCCACTCCAACTCAGTATACTCTCAATTTTGTTATCCCACCATTTGTCTTTGTCAACAACATTGACCCGCTCGATGTGGTGGTAAGTTTTTCCACCCAGTTACCTTCTTTCCCCCGATTGCCAAAATGGTCTAGCGACTGTATATAGGGTTGCTATTGTCGCCGTGAATGATCACTTCCTGGTAATTCCATTTGAATTTTACTGCCCGATGCAGTGTTGATGCTACGACCCCAGCAGCATGAATCCGTGGTCGTCCCAGCAGCAAGTTGTAAGACGCTGGTACATCTATCACCTGCAAATCGACCTCAAACCAGGTTGGTCCCATCTGTAATCATAATCTCACCAATGGTGGACCTCTGAGAATCATCGAAGGATTTCACATTGATTTCTCCATCCTTTATCTCATGCAGCCCTTTACCCAACTTCTTGAGTGTTACCAGCAGAAAAATTTTAAGACTGGAACCTCCATTGATCAGGATACTGGTGATGAAATAATCTTCACATTGCACATTAATGTACAGTGCCTTATTGTGCCCAACCCTTCAAGTGGCAGCTCGTCCTCGTGAAAGGTGATCTTATGGTTTTCCAACACCTGCCCCACCACATTAGCTATTTTCCCACCAGTGACGTTACTTGGTACGTACGCTTCACTCAATAACTTTAACAGAGCATTTTTGTGTTTCTTGGAATTTTGCAGCAAAGAGAGAATGGATATTTGTGTTGGCATCTTGTTTAACTGGTCGATGACAGAATATTTTTTGGCCTGTATTTTCCTCCAAAGGTCATTTGGACCTGTCTCAATGTGGGGTGGCCGATTGGAGGCCTGCTTGCTTGATTCAGCTAGATGTTCAGGGGTACAGACCCTACTAGTTCTGGTCATACCCTCTACTGCGACAGTTTCTTCAATGCTGACCTTGCTTTTCCTTCTCGCCTCAGTTGTATAATCCTAGGGTATAACATTTGTATAGAAGGGTGGCATGGCTGACATCGCCATTGGGATCGGTGCTACTATCCTCACTTCTAATGGAACATGTATCTTGGGCGGTAAGACCTCGACCTCAAATGGTGTGGGTGCATTTGATGGAGATACGAGTTCAACCTCTATTGGTGCTGGTGCCTTTACAGGTGGCGCTGCTTCAAACAAAAGAGGTATAGACATATTCACCTCAGCGTCCTCAGACGGTTGGATCTGGTATGATTGGATTGAGAGTAATTGCTAGTTTATTTTGGTCATCACCTTCTGCGATCAACCCAATGGATCCCTCGGGATCCCAATCGTTTTCTACTTTAATCATGTGGATACCTCTACCCTTATGGTCTGGCAAAGGGTTTTTGCGGAAATTTGGAGCAGGTTCCTTTGCCATAATGATCTTGTTATGAATCAAAGAATGTATCTTATCCTTCAAGGAGCACCATTCATCGATTGTGTGCCCTTTTATGTTGGAGTGGTATGCACAGGACTTGTTTCGGTTAACCCACTGAGAAGGATTCTCAGGGGTTGTAGCAGGGATGAGAGTGACATAACCAGCAGCTTTGAGCATCTCATTTAGCTGGTCAATGGGTTCAGCAAATTTTGGAAGTCTGCAATAAAATTTAGATCGGGGTCTAGGGAAATTTTGGCGTGCAGGGGGTGATTGATAATTGGATTGTTGAGCATTGTAAGTTTGGTAGACATGAGCTGGTTGTGAGTATCTGGGTGAAGTAGGTTGATATGTAGGAGGCGGAGATGACTGATAAGTTGGTAGTGGAGCTTGGTATGAGGGTGTTTGGTAATTTGGGTAGAATGGTATGTGAGTGGAGGTATTTGGTAAGCTTGGTATTTGAGGGGAGACTTGGTCTTTTGTGCAACCATCACGGCCCCTATGTCCCTTTTCTTGGACACACCACCGGACTGTAAGGCCTTATTCATAGCTTGCAAGGCTTCAAAATTTGTAACCATTCTACTTTTAATACCTTCTTCAGTTATTTCACCTAATTTGATAATGTCGGAGAACTTGTGGTTCTCAATCATCATTGGCTGTTCATTGTGTCACACCTCTTTTCTCACGACGCTTTAACATACTCCGGCTAAAAGGAAATATATGTATATAAGCGTAAAAAGA
>MU722433.1:0-27199 GCA_026770625.1 Nicotiana glauca
CCTTCTCCCGAATTAATAGAATTCCTTACCTAGGATTTCTAGTTCGCAGACTGTAACAGAGTCAAACCTTCCTCGATTCGGAATTAAATCGGTGACTTGAGACACCATTATATTCTCAAGTGGCGACTCTGAAAAATTTAAATAACTAATCCCGTTCCGACCGTCCTTTAATTGGAAAAACTCTTTTAACGCTTATATATATATCCCTTTCGCCGGGAGTATGTAAGCGCCGTAAAAAAGAGGTGTGACAGGTGATATCCCGCGTAACAATCCACGAAAGACTGTTTCTCATGTTTGGCACAGTTATCAACAAGGATGTGGATGTTGGGCAAGGGAAAGTTATCTTTGGGACTTGCCCTATTCAAATCTCGGTAATCCACACACACCCGAGTTTTCCCATCTTTCTTCGGCACATGAACTACATTAGCCAACTATGTAGTATACTAGACCACCCGGATTACCCTTGTTTTCAATTGCTTTGTGATTTCTTCTTTGATCTTATCACTGACATCAGTTTTGAACTTCCTCTATTTCTGTTGAACTAGGGGATAATCAGGGTAGATTGACAATTTATGCACCACTAGATCAACACCTAATCCTGGCATGTCACCATATGACCAAGCAAACACATCTTTAAACTCAAATAAGAGTTGAATTATTACATCTCGTATTTTCTCATATGTGTGAATGCTTATTTTGGTCTCTCGGATTTCTTCAGAAGTTCCCAAATTAACCGGCTCTGTGTCATTCAAATTCGGCTTAGGTTTATTCTCAAAATGTTCCAGTTCTCGATTTATTTTCCTAAAAGCCTCTTCTTAATCGTATTCCAATTCTTGGTTCATTATTTCACAATTAGACAATGTGTTTGGATCTGGGCGTGAAGTCCGCAAGCATGTCATGTTATTTAAAGCCGCATTATTATAAGTGAAAAGAAAAGATAAAAGAAAAATAGCAAAAATCAGAAAGAATAAAGAAGAATAAAATGATGAAATACTGATTTTATTCCTTGGAATTGGGAAGATAACAGGGTTTACATTTCAGGAAATTAAAAACAGGAAACTAAAGAAAACATCCGAGTTACACCCTGGGATAACTCGTGATGCAGGAAAGGTGGCAGGACAAGTCTACCTGGACTCCCGCCTGACTGGGAACGGTGTAGCCTCCCANTGCTCCACATATTTCCTCAATCTCTTCGGCTGTAAAGGCCTCATTATCTATTCTTCAGCGTACTTTGGTCTGACGAAAGTTTCGTACAACCGTGGAAATGGTTGAGGCAACTTCCATCCCTCATTTTTTCTCTTCTTTTCCCAATCTTCATCTTTTGGAGTAGGGTGGAAACCTATCCCAAAGAGTTTCTTAGTGGTAGGTAAGGTGATAGGTTCAGTTATTCCTTGCAATGACTCTCCAAGTCCTTTTCCTGATTGGAATCCCCATCGGATCATTTCTTTAGCAACCATGATTGAGGTGTTGGACAGGAAATGTTGGGGGCAAGGGCTCCCTTCTTCATATTGCTCTGCCAATCGAAAGCCTGATAAACTATGTGCTCGCTTCCCTCTCTTGCTTCAAGACATGGGACTGAAGGGTCCTGATAGATTGATTGCTCGTCTTCCCTGTGGACCACGATTTCTTGACCCTCATGCTCGAATTTTACCATTTGGTGAAGGGTAGAGGGTACAGCTGCAGCTGCGTGAATCCATGGCCTCCTCAGAAGAATGTTGTAGGACGTGTCCATGTCCAGAACCTGGAAAGTTACTTTAAAATCCACTGGCAAGATAGTCAATATCAAGTCTATTTCTTTGAGGGTATCCCTCTTGATGCCATCAAAGGCTCTTACACAGACATTATTGGGGCGGATCCTTCCGGTCCCAATTTCCATTCTCTGCAACGTGGAGAGTGGGAAAATGTCAACACCCGAACCCCCATCCAACATTACTCATTTGACGTAGTAGTCTTCACACTTGACTGTCAGATGTAAGGCCTTGTTGTGAGTCGCTCCCTCCGGAGGCAAATCGTTCTTACTAAAAGAAATTTGATTAATTACGAAGAACCTTTCCGTCATCCTTTCGAGTTGTTCGACTGAAGTCTCGGCCGGCACATACGCTTCATTCAAGGTTTTCAGCAGGATTTTCTGATGCTCAGCTGACCTCATTAGCAAAGATAGCATAGAAACCTGTTCAGGGTACTTGCGCAACTGATCCACCACCTCAAAATCAGGCATCTTCATTTTTTGGAAGAAAGCCTCTGCTTCTTCAGCGCTTGCAGGCTTCTTGGGTGGGAAGCGCTTCTATGTGGCATTGTTCACTTCTTGTATGTCTGAATATTTTTTAGCAGAAGTATTTCCCGGAAGTTCTCCTGTGACTTCTTCGCCTTTGTATGTAACCAACGTCCGTTGATAATTCCATGGCACCGTAGACGGGTCCGTTATTGGCTTTTGTAGCACGCGTCCGATAACCACTGGCTCATTCAGCCGAGACGGTTTAATCTTCCCCCGGACCACATAGGCTCCTTTTGGCACATACATCGGTATTCCCCTTTTCAGTTCGAATCTCTGCGGCTCCTCTAAACGTCCCCGTGGAATATAGAGAACCCCTTTTTTTGGAGGCACCCTCATCTCTGTCTTCGTTTCAACCTTCTTTTCAAGCTCAGCCTTGGCAATTTTAGTCTTCTTTTCCCCTTTCTCTTGCTTCGGGGTTGCTGTAGGATTTCCTTCGGCATCAACAATGGCAATTATAACTTTCAATGCGGGATCGAACTCTTTGTCCTCACAGATCATCCCAATCACCGGCCCATTATTGTGAGCGGGCAGTGGATTATTAGTCACATTTGGGACCTCCTCATCCCTTAACACTATTTTCCCTTGTTCTATCAAGTTCTCCACTGCCCTTTTTAGGGTCCAACAATCATTGGTATCATGCCCTTCTGCTCCCGAATGATAAGCACACCTGACACCGGCTCTGTAAGTAGGCGATGCTGGATTTTGTCTTGTTTGAGGGACTGGCTGCAGGAAACCCACCTGGACAAGCTTTGGGAATAGGGTAGAATATGGTTCACCAATGGGTATAAAAGTTTATCTTCTGGGCGGTTCCTGAGGACGGAAGTTATTCTGGGGTGGTTGGGGATTATAATGGTTTTGGTAAAGAGGCTGATTTCTTGGAAGTAGAGCTTGGTTTTGGTTGGCTTGTTGCGGTGGTCGGCCATAAGGTTGAGCATTCATGACCATGTAAGGCTGAGGAGCATAGGCCACATCTTGGTGGGGGTAGTAGTTTTGTGGGGTTCTCTCTGGAAAACGGGGCCTGGGGTTATGATATTCTCTTGCTTCTGACATTGCCATGGACATCTCTTCCTTTTTCTTGCCCCTTGCTATTCCTCCGGACCCACCTTAGACGGCTTGGAAGTTTGCTCTTATGGCTTCCTGGCTCAAGATTCTGCCCGTTTTCAGACCATTTTCTACCATTTCCCGATTTTAATTGCTTTTGCAAAAGGCTTTCCCATGGCCGACATCATATTCTGGAAGTAATCGGGCTCTTGGGCTTGTAGGAAGACAGTGACCATCTCTATCTCATCCATTGGAGGTTTCACTCTTGAAGCTTGTTCGCGCCACTTAATTGCGTATTCTCTGAAATTTTCTGAGGGTTTCTTCTTTTGATTTGTCAGAGAATTCCTATCCGACGCAATATCTATGTTGTATTGGAACTGTCGAATAAAGTCTCGGGCAAGATCATCCCAGATATGCCAACGGGAGATGTCTTGATCCATAAACCACTCTGAAGCGATGCCGATTAAGCTTTCCCCAAAATATGCAATTAACAATTCTTCTCTGCCACCGGCTCCCCGTAACTGATTGCAGTATTTCTTCAAATGAGCAATGGGGTCGCCATGCCTGTCATACTTTTTAAATTTTGGTGTTTTGAAACCTAGCGGCAAATGGACATGTGGGAACACACACAAATCCGCATAGGAGACACTCTTCTGCCCGCTCAACCCTTGCATGTTCTTTAAGCTTTGTTCGAGGCTTCTCATTCTCTTAGCCATCTCATCTTGCTCGGGTGCTCTGGGATTTTGGTCTTGCCTAGGTGTAAGCTCGTATCAAGGCTGCTGAGGGTAAGCGTTGGTGGTAAACCGGGTAGGTTCCAACGAGAAGGATGGTGCTTGGAATGTGAATGAGGATGAGTCAAAATTAGGCCTGTGTATAGCAGGTTGTGCCGTAGTTGGACAAGGCGGTGCAGTGAGTATGTTCGTAGCCATGTCTGTCACTGACACCGGGGGATAAGACTCAGAGGGTGATCTAGCGGAGTGAGCTGAAATGGTAGGGTACCCGAATGGGGTAGTCGGATAACTTACGGGGATGTTGGAAGTCCCACTTGTCCTAGCAAACAGCTTGGGGAATCCAGGGATCATACTTGGCGGCTTTCTTCCATTGTTCCAGTCGTCCAACATCTCCAACATGTGGAGACACAGGATTCTGTTTTCCTCAGCAGTAGCTGATTCAGAAGTTGGGATGGCCGAGATTGAACTCTCCTCTGAAACAGGGATCGTTGTTAGAGGAATTTCTGAAGACATTTCTACACTCCCTTTCGACCTTGTGAAGTAAGTGTGAACACTTCCTTTCGACTTTGTGACGGGCGGCTGAACACTTCCTTTCGACCTCGTAAAGTATGAATGTGAGGCCAGACTACCACAAAACCAACCACCTTTCTATAAAACCTGGATGTAGCCGCAAGAAAATGGTTAGTTTGAAACAAATAACAGATAGGTAATCTCACATTGGGGTGTGATGCACCTATACATTTAAGCAGGTTTCTACATGTTTTGCATTGGTTGCATGCATCATTCCCGCTTCTCTTTACGCTCCCCCTTTTCTTTTCTTTTCCCCTTTTTTATCTTTCCCTTGCATTCTTTTATTTTACTTTACAAACCTTTTCTCTTATTTAAGGTTATGGTCGAATCTGATGAAGATTGCCTACGTTTCACTACCCCGCATGAATCAGACCAGCGTAGTTCGTGATAAACAAATGCAAGAAAAATAAAGAAACTTGTTTTTTTTTGGAATTTTCAATTTTTCATTACTAAAACAAATTATTACAAACTAGAACACTTTTGCAGAAAGAAAATAACAGGCGCAAGCTGAGACCCAATACAAACTTCAACACTACAGACATACTTTGACGTGCTAAGACAAAGGACAAATAGACAACAGGCCCAAAACAGGAAAAATACAGACACGGACTATGCATATTATAAAGCTTCAAATATGGGTGCCCGCGGGGCATCGTTCGGCCTTGCCGTGGGCCTAGGTTTCAAATCCCTTTCAAGTTGCTCTAATTCATTCATGGTCTGCTTCACATAGATCATCGCTGCTGAGAGAAAAGTAGTATGGGTCATGTCTTCACAAGCCCGACATCTCCTAAAAATGGCGTGAGAAATGGCTCTAATCTCGTCTCTTGTTTGCTTCTTTTCTATAAGTAAATGCTTTATCTGATTACTGCATGTTTTCAACGCCATAGAATCCTGCAGGTGCTGATTCTGCAGCTGCTGCACTTCTACCTCCATTTGGGCCAACAGGTTGTAACAATGTCCACTTTCAATCTCAAAATCTCTAGCCTGCTTAACTGCTTTACCCTCAAGGGCAACCATCTTTCTCTTCAGATTGGCAACAATTTTCTCGTGGTCCCATTTCAATTGATTCAAGTACTGGCGACGCTCATCTGCTCTTGTAGCCCACTGTGCTTTGAGTTCTACCATGATGTTCTTAGACTTTTCCAACTCATCCCGACATTCCCTGACTTTATTTTCCAGCCATTTTATCAATCGTTCATCTGATCGACTCCTCGGTTGTTTACCAGCGGCTATTCTCAAATGCTGGATTTGGGCCCTAAACGCCTCATTTTCTCGGGCCAATTTGTTCTTTTCACCCTGATCCGCAGCAACTTGCATACTGTTTTCGAATTTCAGACTTTCAACTTGTTGTTCCAGCTTCCCAATTTCAGCCCGGTAACTTTCTTCTTTTGCTAACCAATCCCATTGTTCCTGGGATGACTTGGCAAAATCTTTGGGATGAGGTCTTTTAGCCGGTCTCCTATATGACACGTCACCTCTGAACCAAGCGTGATACCCAGGGGAAATTTCTGCTTTAGCACTATCCAATACACAAGTGTTCTCCGCCAAATGTTGACACTCGCTCCAGATTTGGCGAACTTCTCCTTCGGGGAACCGACCGTCAGGACCAATTTCAACCACTTGGATACTCAGATCTTCATCTTTCGGCACTACTTGATACCTCCCGAGTTGCCTCAAAACCCGATATGGTGCATAGGGCTGGATGCTTTTAAGTCCCATCAACAGAAAGTGGGGCCTAGCTGCTGGCATATATATGATCTCCTCAACAGGCAACCATCCGAGTGTCCACTGGATTTGGCTGGCAGTGAGAGTCCGGAATAATGACGTCCACGATGTGACTCCCTCAGGTAGACTAGGCCCTTTGATTCTTGTGTAAAACTCTCCCGTGCAAGTTTTCTCAGGTGAACCATAACTCAAGAGCTGGGAGCGGTGGCATAAATGCTCGGTCATCCATATTTGTAACAACAAGTTATATCCCTAAAAAAAGTTGCCCCCGGCTTTGCAAACAGTGAGAGCGCGGAAGATGTCAGCCACAATCATAGGCAGAAGAGTGCTTTTATCTTGGGTGAGCAAGGTACTGACGACCCCATCTACTTTCATATCGATATTCCCATCTTTCATTAGGAATACTACAAGGCCCAAAAAAACTATCATAAAAGCCACCCGCCTGTGTTTATCCCACTTCTAACTGTTATTTCTACTGCATAGCTTGATGTCTAGCTTATTGAACCCGCCCACGTGGCCGTATCTATCGTATATGAAGCGCAAACTGCAGAAACCCTTTGCAAGATCTGGATTGTAAACTGTCCGGGGTATCTTCAATGAATCTAAGAACCGGTGCGCAGTGACGGCCCTGGGAGCAACCAAGTATTTGAACCTGAACGGGGCTTCATCATTTCCGATGTACCCGGTTATTTCCTCCAAAGTTTGGGTGAGCTCAAAGTCTGAGAAATGAAATACATTACGTGCTGAATCCCAAAAGGTGACCAGTGCTCTGATAATATCTCCCCGAGGCCGGATGTCTAATAAACCCGTAAGATCTTTCAGATACTTCTTCACTTCATCTTGCCCTTCCTTGCCTAAGTCATTCCACCATAATCGCAACTCAAAAGGGATTTTGGTCATTATTGAAAAAGGTACATTTTGCATCGTACTCATCCTGCACATTTTTAAGGTAATTACACAAAAGAAAAAGAAAATTTTTATTCGACTTGGAACAAAGCTAACTATTTTTCTTTTTTTTATTATATTTTTTTTTTCAAAAATGAAAGACTCGATTTTCAAACACGGCCTTTCAGCACTCTGAAAGATTTTAAGGCTGTGTGAGTCAACCGGTCGAAAATAAAAAATTGACCAAAAAAATGGCTGTTTTTTGCAAGGTCAGCCTTCCGGCGTTCCTTTCGGGAACATTCGGCTATTTATGTCAAATGTCCTTACTCGACTTATTTATGACTCTTTTATTGTTTTCCGAAAAATAGAAGACCCGGTATCGCAAACACAGCCTTTCAGCATCTCGGGGACGAAGATTTTAAGGCTGTGAGGGTCAAAAATCAAAACACATCCAAAGGCGGTTGTTCATGCAAAATTAGCCTTCCGGCGTCCCTTTCGGGAATATTCGGCTATTTTTGACAAGAACGGAATTACCCGACTTATTTATAACAAAAAATTAAAATTTGACATTTTTTTTTGGCTATTTTTGCAAAAGGGGAGGTTGAACCCGATTAGGGTTGCCTACGTATCTCACATCCGGTGAGAATCAAACCAGCGTAGTTCTGCCAATTAACGAACTACTTTAAAACAAGACTTTTTTTTTTCCATATTCATTTTTGGGATTTCATAAGCAAAGAGTAAAAATCCTTTTTTTTCGTTTTCATTTTTTTTTGCATTTCATAAATAAACTAAGAAAACTATTTTTTTAAAAAAAAAATACAAGACCCCTTTTTTCATTTTTCATGGCAAGAACAACTATTTTCTTTTTTTGAAACAAGGCAAACTAACGACTCTCTTTTTTTCCTTTTCATTTTCAATAACAATAAAATAACCTATCTTTCCAAACTAAATAAAGACACAATTTTTTTTTCTTTTAGTAAAACACACTATTAAAACAAATCTATTTTTTCCTTTTTTTTTGAAAATTCAGCAGAGTTTCGACAGCATTTGGGCATCGATTTTTTAGAACTAAGCAATTAATTTTTTACACTTCTATTTCTCTCTTTTTCTCTTTTTCTCTTTTTCCAATTTTCCAAGATTCACAACGTTCAAAAGCCGGTCAGCATGCGGGCCCGAGGCAAATAAGTGCACGTAAAAATGCATCATGGTGGTCTTTTTATATCCGGTTACCTGTCCTAGACGGACCCAACCCCTGTGTTGAGTCCCCTAAGTCAAATACACGTGATGCAGATAAGCGCTCCTAATAGGGATCCGGCAAGAAGTCACGTTATTCTAAGTTCAAAATCTAGGTATATGTTCTAGACTGTGTACCCGAGCGGACAACTCGAGTCGAGGAGAGGGCTACGTACCGGGAACCAAAAGGCCATCCGGCTTAGTAACTTGTCCGGCCTCTTTCTTATTTCGAGGTATTGACACTAACAGAATAGGGAGTCTAAAAAAGTAAGCACATCCCCGGAGGTGAGAAGAGAAAGGTTTCGGCATAGTTTATATACAGTTCAGATAATATCGAAGCGGTAAACATTTTGCACATTAAGCATGAAACATGTAGGAAAATCAGATATAATCAAATACAACAATTTATCTAAGCTTGAATTCTGAACCCTGAATAAAACATTCTAGGTTCTTATCCCCAGCAGGGTCGCCAGAGCTGTCACACCTCCTTTTTACGTGCCTACCCCGGAGGGGGTAGATATGAGGAGAGTTTTTCCATTTAAAGTGACATTATTCGAAATGGGATTATTTATTCTTTTCAGAGTCGCCACTTGGGAAAGGTTTGGCTTTTGGTATCCCAAGTCACCGGTTTATCTTGAATCACAAATCAAGGAAATTTTCGACTTTCCAAATGAAGTCTGCGAACCAGAAATTCTAAATAAGGAATTCTGTTGACCCGAGGGAAGGTGTTAGGCACCCCCATATCCCGTGGTTCTAACACAGTCGCTTAAACTGTTATAAATGGCTTGATATCTGATTTTAATACATGTTATCCTATAGTGCAATTTTAAAGATTATTTACCATTTTATTATTATTATTATTATTATTTTATGAGAATTGCGACGTCGTGAAAATACATCTTGAACCACGTCACATCAATGTACCCATGGCTATCGACATATTCCAACTCTGTCGAGATTTGAATTCGGGTCGCATAAATGTGCACCCGAGTTTAGGGAGATAAATTATTAAAATCGCGCCTAAAGAATCTAACGCGTTATTATTTTTAGGGAAAAAGTCATAAAATTCGCTAAACGGCCCGTCCCGAAATCTAAGTATTTAATATATACAAATAATAAAGGCCCCGCGATTTGTGCGTTTTATTTGGTGAGGCTCGTCCCATATTTATTTAAAGATATCCTAAAACAACTATGACTTTTCTAATTATTTTTGTCTCTAAAAAATAAAGAAATCCTAATTAATTAACATTAAAAGTTTGAGGCTTCAAGTTCAAGTCCTGGTCCAAATAAAAGGAAACACCTTCTGGTTTGAATCCGCTACCTAACTTAAAATCCGCCACTTGCCGTTTTAAAAATTAACAAACCCACTACCGTTTTGATTTAATCGAAACTTGGCTTTATTAGATGAATTGGACTATTAGAATTAACTATGTGTAATACAAAGCCATTCTTGGAATTCTTTCAAGACTTGTTAAAAATGCATTAAAAAGATGGCTATCGTTAATCAAAAATATTTGAGAACTTAACATCAGTTACTAACATTAGTTGAATTTTTATTTAAAATGATATTACTTACTAAAGTAAAATCGCGATTTCAGGACTAGACATTAAACCGACATGCTGATTTCCATTTGAACTATTTGGACCCGTGTTATAACTACTCGAACTAACTGAGAGTAGCTACTGAAGCTCACGGCCATTTTTGACACTAATTCTTCAATTGCAAAATTAAATCAGGAATTCAAACAATAGTATAAGCCTACAAGAATAATAATTATACAGTCCACTTACTACAAATGGTGAAACGTTATAACTGGAGGAATCTTGAACTGTTTAACACTTTTAACTACTATGGGTTAGACTCGGCTATATTACCATGTGTTAGATTCTACAATTGTTTAATGGGCCTTGTACATTTAACACTTGAAGGAGTCAGGGAAAGGGGCGAAATAAAACTAATACATAAAATGATTCCAACACTGATTACGAATCAACTACAAACATAGAGTAATTGAAAAATTTTAGAAGACTAAACAGAGTCATTCTAATAAATTGAAATACATTTCATGCTTCAATTTCCTCATGGTTAATTCATTTTTCTCCAATCCATTCCACAACCAACAGAGTTACAGGAAAATATACCTGGATTTCAAGATAAACAGAAATTGATAGCTTAGCAGCAGGACAGAAGCAACAATAGAGTCAGCTCAGAAGTAAACAAGGAAATTTAACTTTGAACCAAATTTAAAATTAGCAGAAGTAGTAAGTGATGTCCAATAATCAGAAATAATATTCAACACGTGAACCAAACTCTCAAAATTCAACAAAGATCAAGTCTTTTCAATCAGAGAGAGAGTGAGGAAAATGTTTCAGTAATTGAAAAACTTCAAAAATCCAAAAAAAGAAGGCAATGAAACAGTGTTTTAGTTTTTAGCTCCTTTTCTTTCCTCCTTTTTCTTAAAACTCCCTCCCCCTGTGTGTCTATCCTCCCCCTCTTTTATAGACTAGAATTGACCCTTTTTAATTCAAAGTGTTCACTTTTCCCAGCCTTTTTTAGCCCTTTAGCACATGTATCCATTACCTTTTATTATTGAGCCCATGTTCTTTCTGATTTTCCACTATTGAGTGTCCAATCCTATTATTAAATTCCATGGTTATGGGCAGTATTGTTTAATCAATCTCCCCATATCGTTTCTGACTTGATTCCTAACAGTTGCATTAGTTTAAGGGTACGCCAGTTCTTACCAGCATAATACTTAAACTAAACCACTTTTTAGGTTTTCAAATCCCAAACTAAACTCTGCAATCTATATTAAACTGCAGCTATAACCATTTCAAATTACAAAACTTAATAAGAAGTTTAAACTAAAACTCAGGTTGGATAAAATATTATTAAAATAGAATCAAGGACTTCAATAATTCAGGACACGTTTTCAGGGAATGTCACAATAGGTTCAGGTGACAAACACAACAAACATTCGAGTATTTTCAGAGCATTTCAACTGACTAATCAATTCAGAACAAATGTGATGACCTTCTCCTTAAAATTTTAGCATACAAGCAGACTAAATCCCATACTAACACAGAACAGGAATGAAGCAAGAGGAGAGGAGGATTAAAACGAAAACTACAAGATAACAGAAAAGAGAAGGGGATTGAACAATACCCGAAAATCAAACGGACCAAACCGAAAATTCCTTGTCACTTCACTTTGGACTGAAGTGGACCTTAATCGCATGTTTCCAATAACGAAAACACATGACTAAAGTCCAATTTAGTCCAAAGACCCTCACAGCTCGTTGGATTTTAAACTCAGGGCTCGAGTTTCTGTGATTTGCCATTCGAAGAGTCGGAGTGATATTCTAAGGAAGATGGTGATGGTTTAGGGATGAGGGTGGTCAGAAGGTCAAAGGGTATGAGTTTGGGGCTATTTGGAGAAGGCTAGGTTTTGGCTCGATTCTTTGATCGAAGATTCGAGCTGGCCTGGAGTGATTCGAGGTTAGCGGAATGTGGTTTTGGAGAGGAGGAATCAGGGCGGTTTAGGGGTGTAAGTTTGGCGGGCATCGGAGCCGGCGCCGCCGGGTTTTCATGTGAAGGGAATGGAGGCGGCGTTTAGGGTTCAGGGGTCATTTGGTTCGTCTCTGAAAGAGACAAAGGGGGGTGTTTGGAAATGAAACGGGTAAAGGGGGGTTTGGGGGGGGGTATGATATGTTAGAATTAAACTAACTAATCTGGACCGTTGGATTAAATAAATTCAACGGTTTAGATTAGATGAGGGGCCAAAACTTGGTCGTTTGGGGTAGTAACAGGGCGGGTTTTGTTCAGGGGTAAAAGGGTCGGGTTGTGAGATGGGTTGTGAAGGATGGTCTTGACCGTTCGATCCAATTGGAGTGAACGGTCTGGATTAATGGGGCTTGAAACGGCGTCGTTTGGCTGGGTATGGGGACAGACCGGGTAAGGGGTTAAATTTGGGCTGATTTGGGGTGGGCCTGGTCCGATTTTCTCTTTGATTTCCATTTCTCTTCTTTTCTTTTAATTCCTAATTTATTAAAAACCAAAAATTCTAAATTACATTATAAAATCAAATTAACTTATAAAATACTAATTAACTTCTACTACAATTAACACACACAATTAAATATTAATAAATCACACAACTAGACCTTTAAACGATAAAATACGAAGTACACTATTTTTTGTGATTTTTGTAAAACAAATTACTTAATTAATTCTAACTGTAAAATTAAACCAAAAGATGCAAATGCAACCTATTTTTATATTTTATATAAATTCGAACAAATAGACATGCACAAACAGATGCAAGAAATAACACAAAAATTCAGAACAATTGCAAACTATCAAAAACAATTATTTTATTTTGGATTTCTTTTGGAGTAATTCATACAAAGCAAAAATTACGTGCTCACAGTGGCTGTATTGTAAGATTTAGAGTAAGACTTGCGTGTGTCATGAGGTGCAATAGGAGCATCTGATTTGTTGAATTTAGGCTAAGTTGATCAGAAAATATTATCGTGGTCCTGTGGATTAAGTGTTGCAAAGTAAGAATCCAGCAAAGTTATGCAGTCATGTCTGAGTACAGCATGTAGTGATTGATATGGCGATCATATGTTGAAAACATGCCTGGCATAGAATTTCAGATGTTGTAATCGGGCTCTAAGACTTATTTGCTCGAATAAAAAGGGAATAACTTTAGAATTTATCGAGCTAATGTGCCTAGCTAAGTCGTGGTAGCACAGTAAGGTGCATGAGGTGCTAAACAGTGCTTTCAGACTACTTCAGTGTAGTTCTCAACACGTTCGAGGACGAACATATGTTTAAGTGGGAGAAAATGTAACGACCCGACCAGTCATTTTGAGCCCTAGCGCGTCATTCAGCAGTCTGAGTCCATGAGCAGCTTCATTTCAGGTGTTAAGACTTGTACGCGTGGTCAGAATTGAATTTCGGGAAGTTCGGAGTTGATTTGGGAAGAGAATTCTCATTTCAGAAGCTTAAAGTTGAAAGAATGAACTAGGATTGGATTTTTGAGTAAACGACCCCGAAATCAAGACCTGAAGGCTCCAACAGGTTCGTATGATGATTTCAAACTTAGACGTATGCCCGGATCGGGTTTTGGATGACCCGGGAGCGTTTTGGCGCCTATTATGGAAGTTGGCATTTTGAAAGAAATTTCATAAGTTTGGTTTGAAGTGCATTTCAGTGTTATCAATGTCCGTTTGGAATTTCGAGACTGGAGTAGCTCCGTATGGTGATTCTGGAGTTGGGAGCGCAATCGGAAGTGAATTCGGAGGTCCGTAGGTCATTTTGAAGCCATTTGGCTAAAGATAGAAATTTGAAGGTTTTTGAGAAGTTTCACCGGAAGTAGACTTTTTGATATCGGGGTCAGAATCCAATTCCGGAAGTTGGAGTAGGCCCATAATGTCAAATATGACCTGTGTTCAAAATTTGAGGTCAATCGGACATGATTTGATAGGTTTAAACATCAGAAGTAGAAGTTGGAAAGTTCAAAGTTCATAAGGCTTGAATCGGGGTGTAATTCATGGCTTTAGCATTGTTTGATATGATTTGAGGTCTCGAGCAAGTCCGTAACGTGTTTTGGGATTGGTTGGCAAGTTTGGTTGAGGTCCCGAGGGCCTCAGGTGGATTCCGGGTGGTTAACGGATCGAGTCCGAAGTTTGAAGAAGGGGCTGGGGCTGTTGCTTCGGGTATTTCCGCTTCTGCGGATTTGGGACCGCAGAAGCGGTTGGAGGTGGAGCAGCCCAGGACCGCAGAAGCGGCCCAAGATCCGCAAAAGCAAAATCGCATATGCGGTGCGCCGTCCGCAGAAGCGAAAATTGGGCTGGAGCCTAGGACCGTAGAAGCGGCATTTTTGACCGCCAAAGCAGAACTGCGTAAGCAAAAATAATTCCGCAGAAGCAGAAATAGCTGGAGCAGAATGGTTGTTTTAAAATTGGATATTTGGCCATTTCTCTAATATTTTTCATGGCTTGGGCGATTTTTGGGGAGCTTCAAGAGAGGCTTTTCATTATCAATATGGTAAAAGAAGGTAAGTCATGCCCACCTATCTTGAGTTAAAAACATCAAATGTGTATGGATTTAAGCATGAAATTTTTTAGAAATAGTTGGGGTTTTGGTAGGAAGACCTAGAAATTTTATTCTTGGAATTTAACCACGATATTAAGTATGGAATTTAGAGAAAATTATATATTTGAGTTCCTAAGGTCATGGGCAAAGTTTATCTTCGAAAAATTTCAGATTCCCGGCACATGGGCCCAAGGGCATTTTTGTCAACTTTTCGTTCGGGGTTAGGAATTGTTACAAATTGGGTTGTAAAGTTTAGTTGAGCATATATTAATGGCTTAGTATGACCACTGGCTAGTTTTGGAGCATTGTGCATTGGTTCGAGCCTTTGAAAGAATGTAGAGTGCCGGTTATGAGTCTTCGAAGCAAGGTGAGTCTCCTTTCTAATCTTGTGAGGGAGAATTTACCCCATAGGTGAGTGAAATTTGTTATTTGCTCCTATTTGTGGGGGATACGTACGCACGAGGTGACGAGAGTCCGTGCGTAGCTACTATTATGCTATTGTCCGGGTAGTCTAGGACCCAAAAGCATGTTATACTTGGATTAATTGTGAACCCATTGCCGGCTTGAATTGCTTAAATCACATTAAATTAATAAATAAATTTCTAAAAAGACTTAAGCTTCATTTTCTTAAATTATTAATGAGAATTGGCCTTTCTTGGATAATTGCTCTACGTTGACTTCTTCACTGACTGTCTGTCTGTGTGTGTTTATTTTGGAACGGGCCGAACGCCTCAGCAGATTAAATAGATGCATCTATAGACGCGCCGTCAACCCTCGGCAAGTGCACAATTTACATTCCTTTTGGATCAGGCTATCGCCTCGGTGTGATTTGCGCATGTTATTTGTCGCTTAAGGATTTTTAAACGTGAAATTTACCCTTTGTGGCTTGATATAAACTGATGAAATAGTAAAGAATAAACCTTGAAAGCCCCTGATTATTTGTTGAAGGTGTTTATCTATTTTCTGGCTTCGCAAATTAAAACTACTATATAAATCCATGATTTCACTCACATTTCTAGAATATTGTTAGTTGACCTCTAGTGAGTGTTGAATTTGGCCATCTCGTCTCTACTGCTTCGAGGTTAGGTGGGATACTCATTGAGTACACGTTGATTACGTACTCATACTACACTTTTGTGCATTTTTGTTGCACAGGTATATATATATACCTCTAGAGGCCTACTGGGCGTAGCAGCGCGGATTATTCTGGGACTAGAAGAGCTGCATTGTTCGAGGCGACCCGTAGCTAGTGTAGTTCCTTTCAGCATTTTTATATTTATTCCCTGTCCACTATATTTCGGACAGATGTTGTAATTTATTTTTCTTATCAATAGATGCTCATGCACTTGTGACACCGGGTTTTAGGATGGTTTTTGAAAGATGTGTACTAGTAGTTATTACTTAATTTGAATTGAAGTAGAGATTGTTTTAATTATGAAAAATGGAAGAAAAATCCTATATTTTTAAAGGTATTAAAAGAGAATTTAATTGATAATTTAGTTGGCTTGCCTGACAGAGGTGTCCGGCACCACCACGACCCCCAGTTGATTTTGGGTCGTGACAATTTCCCAAGCAGCTGAATGTAAAATTGGTTAACTATGCTCTTTTTGACCTACTACTTATGTTGAATTTATTGTAGGATTATTCTGCCACTTAGTATCTGTCTGACCATCCAGCTTGCCTGTTGTGGGATTGCCATATCTTCTAGACTCTTCTCTGTGATGTAGTATGTATGAATCCACCTTATCCACTGTCTATCTTGTTTGCTTGCTACATCCCAACATAGTTTTGCTATAGCTGTCATGTTCCATAATTGTAGATTAATTAAACCCAAGCCCCCACTTGACTTAGGTGTGCACATCCTATTCCCAGCCACTAGGGACTTTTTTGTAATGGTATTGATCCCAAACCAAATCTAACTTTTGCATTTGGCCTCTATCATCTTCATAACTTTTACTTGTAAGTTAAATAGATGTGATCAATAGGACTGAATACCATATAAGACAGTTTGGACCAACTGCACTCTTCTAGCATATGAGAGCTTTTTAGCAGTCCATGAGGAAATCCTTGCTATCTTTTCTATTAGATGATACCATTGTATCAGGGATAATTTCTAGTAACAAGAGGAATACCAAGATATTTAAATGGTAACTCTCCAATTGTGTAGCCCAACTTTTTAATAATCTCTACCATGGTACTCTATTGTACTCCTCCAAAATACACTAAACTCTTCTTCAAATTTTCCTGTAATCCAGATACTTGAGAGAAGTTGTTGAATCATTCTTGAATATGAGAGACAGAGTTGAGATCACCCCTAGAAAATATCAAGATATCACTGCATAGCTTAGGTGAGTAATCCATAACTTTTCACACCTGGGATGGAACTTAAAGCCTTTCACCTCCTTTATTTTGTTGAGCTTTCTACTGAGATACTCTCATAATAGTGTAATTGACCGTTGTTACACACTCTATTATCCAGTTCACAAATCTCTCTGGGAATTCCATTTCAATCATGACTTGCTTTAAGAAACTCCATTCAATTGAATTATAAGCTTTTTGGAGGTCAACCTTGATCATGCATCTGGCAAAAATATTCTTCCTTGTGTAAGCTTTGACTAGCTCATGAGTTAATATAAAGTTGTCCTCTATCCTCCTACATGGTATGAAACCAGATTGGGCTTCACCTATCACTAATGCAATAACTTATTGAATTCTGTCAGCTAGGACTTTAGAGATCAATTTGTACAATTTGGTGCAACAAGCAATAGGTCTGTAATCTTTTATTGTACTAGGATTTGCCATTTTAGGGACCACTGTGATAAAAGTACAATTCATAGCTTTATATAATTTTCCAGTGCTGAAGAATTCTTTTACAGCTTGGCTAACTTCATTTTTAATAATCACCCATACCTTCTTGAAGAAAAAAGTATTGTAGCCATCAATTCCTGGAGCTTTGTCACTATCAATAGCACATAATCCACTATAAATCTCTTTGTCAGTCACCTCAGCACATAGAGCAAGTTTCTGCTGTTTTGACAAATTTGGACCATTCTTCATAATCATTTTATCTATGGCAGGAAGAGAGTGAGATGTTGATCCCATTAAAGACTTATAAAAATCTACCACTTCTTGCTTCATGATGTCAAGATGGATAAGCTTATCTACGATGATTGAGACAAGTTCATTTACTTGTTTTCTCTGACTCCTTTCCTTCATAACAGTTGTAAAATACTTTGCATTAGAATATCTCAGTTTGATCCACTTAGTTCTTACTTTCTGTCTTAATACACTTTCTTCAATAAGGGACCATTTCTTAATTCTGCAACAAGCTTTTCTCTTCTTCAATCAGGGATTCATTATAAGCTGCATTTATCTTCTGTTGCACCTTCTCTAAACTTGTTCTGGCCTGTTCAATCTTCATACTAATAGTTCTATAATGCTCAGTGTTTAGGGTCCTGAACAAAGGCCTTAGCCTTCAGTTTTACCCAGATATTCTTCATTTTTCCCTTAGTAAAAGATTAATTCCATATTCTTTCTACAATATATATAAAATTTTCATGATCTGCCCAGACATTAAAGAATTTGAAAGATGTTTTACCAGGTTTAGGAGCTGAGTGAAGAGTTAATACCATTATACTATGATCAAATATGTATGGCAGTCCATATTCAATAATCACATAACCCCACAACACCATCCACTCATAATTGCCAAAAGCTCTATCAATCCTACTGTTGATCCTTTCTATACCATATTGCTTGTTAGACCATGTGTAATAATCACTTATCCATGTTAGTTCATTTAGAGTGAGAATAGCTACATAATCACTAAAGTCCTGCACTTATGTGTATGTAATGGGATTGCCCATCAGCCTGTCGTTAGTACGGATGGCAATTAGGGCGGGGTAGGGAAAAATCTAAATGGGGTAGGGCAGGGAAAGATTTAAATGGGGTGGGGTGGGACAGGGCAGGACTAATTTTTTTGATAAATTAGTGGGTTAAAGCAGGGCAGGGCATAATTTGGAAAATATGTAGAATATGTGACAATTTTCTTCTACCACATAGAGAAGATGCCACAATTCTCTTTATTTTTTAGCTTTGTCCATTTTTTTTGAAAAACTGTCGCGTTTACAGAAGATTTGCAAAGCAATTGCTAGCAATATTTTGTAGAAGATTGAGATTCTCCACCAAAATTAGGAATTTTAGGTATCCAAATGGAGATAATTTTATTTGTGCTTTGTAAAAAAAATTATTTTTGTTGAGTTAAAATTATGAAAGAATTTTAAACCCTCAGCTAATTATGTGACGAAAAAACTCAGCTATTTAATTGTATAAAAGAGAAAATATTAAAGAAGTCAACTATTTCAAGCGTGTATCTCATATAAAATATAAGTTTTTAAGAGGTTAACATGTTTAATATCACTGTTGCTTATAGCGTTAGCTTTAAGTTATCTTTTTAAGTTGAAAGAGAAATATTATACGAAGTATTAACAACTATCTTTGCTATCCTCAATAAGGTATTAAAGTATACAATATGGAGATAGAATTTCAATATGCCCCCCAGATAAATATATATTTTTTCTGACAATAATTTTTCAAAATTGACAAATAGTCACACGATTGGAGTTTAATCAGTTTTGACAACTTTTAAGAAAATAATGACTAAATGAAACAAATTGGTTCAAATAAAAATATCGAAAAGTTAAAAGAATTAATTTAGAATATTGTAAAAAAAAAATAAAGAAAATGATGAAAAAACATAAACGGGGTAGGGCGGGGCAGGGCAGGACAGGGCAGGGCAGGGCAGGGCAGGGCAAAATTCTGAGAAAATACTAAACGGGCAAGGTATGGCGGGTCAAAATGTCAGCAGGCCAAGGCTTGCCCTGCCCCGCCCCGCCCTAATTACCATCCCTAGTCATTAGTACATAGAGTTGCATTGAAATCCCAACATAATAGCCATGGTTTTGTATTTTCTGCTGCAATGTTCTTCGATCCACTCCATAACTGATTCATTTGTTCTATAGTATTATATCTATATATAACTGTAACTACACAATCAATTATCCTCACCCTATTTTGTACCAAACAGTGTATAAATTGAGCTGCAATACGTAGGATAGTAACATTGTACCACTGGGAATCCTAAGTAAACCGTATCCTCCCAATTGAAGCCTCCTGATAGTTGGTAGCTTAGTTTCAACCTGGCAGTATATTTGTTATAATTGTACTAGAATTATATTTCTTAACTCTTGTTTCCACTATAACTGCTAGCTTTATTCTTTGGATACTAAAATATTTTTTTAACTTTTTTATACCTCTTATTCACCCCTATAATATTTCAAAATATCCACTTCATCAGCTAGTCATTCTATTTCTACCCTTATCGGGGGTACACTACTAGTACATTATGATTCTTTATTTAATGGCTCAAAGGAATTCCTCATAGTAATGGCTGATAAAGCTGGAAAGTTAACCATATCCACTTCAATCTTGCTCTCTATAGCTTTGTCATTGTCCACTGATTTTTCCACTACATACTGTTGCTGGGAGGGTGTTCTACATATTATCCTGCTGATCATTTATCTGGTGCACCATTGGCTGAACATTCTCATTGTCTACAACTTCTCTTTGTCCAAGTATATGTTGTTCAATCTACTATAGGCTAACCTCCCATGATTGACTAACTCCTTCTTTCAATGGTCCTTTAGTTCTCCACTCTATTGTTACTTTCTTTGCTTCTCTTCTCTTGCCTTGCTGCTTATCTTGTTACTTACATTGTTGTTGTTCCACACCACATCTGTACCCAATCACTAAGGATTTCTGGCAAAATTCAAGTTTTCAGTCATACCTAACAGCCTGTAGGAATGTCTTTCCATTAGGGCCCATTACCTTTATATCAATAGGCAATTCTCTGGTAATATTTGTTTCTATCAGCATCATTGTAAATGATACTCTCTTTTTCTTTGCAGTACATTCATCTGCATAGATTGGAGTACCTATGGTACTGGCCATTCTACTCAAAGAGTTATGACCCCAGCAGTTCATTAGAAGATTAAGGAATTGAACACATAAGGGAATTTCAATGGGAAATTCCTCCTTGAAGTCAAACTCTGGTGTCTATTGTTTCAATATGAAATGTCTATTGTTAAATGAGTAAGGTCCAGAATAGAGAATTTCTTTCATATCATTAATAGTTTGAAATTTGATGATATAATACCCTTCCTCATGTAAATAAAGATCCGGATCCACTGCATTCACCCAATTTACCCCAATGAAACTTCTCATAGCATTATATCTTGGAGAGTCCCCAATTATATATCCTATTACCGCACTCCTCCATTTCTCTGTTTCCAGTTCTACCTCCATTTTATCTAATTGAACCACAGCTTGGCCATCTATGATTTGTGGTGGTATGTAAGTTAAGGACATACCATTTTTCGCTGCTCGATTCCTCTAAAATAGATTTGTCCCTGCTTTTCCTTGCTTATTAGCTGCTTCCTTAAGCTGATTATTCTCCATCATCACCACTGCACTAGCTACATGTACCGATTTCACCATTCCATTGCTTGAGCTAGGGATCTCCTTGTTTGCATGTTGGATCTGCGCCTCTACAGAGCTGTTAGCCGTCACCGGAATACTCAGTTCAAGCCTCTTCTTCACTTTCGTACCCATCGATGAAGATTCAGCTTCACAACTTGTACCTTTTTCTACCTCTGATGTAGCTTTTTTGTCTTGCAAGTTTTCTTCAGCTTGAATTCGAATTCCCACAGAGCTACCAAAGATAGCTATGGGATTCTTCCTGGGCCTTCCTCGACCCCTCCTACGTCCCCTTCCTTTACTATTCGCCATGGAAACACTAAGAAGCGCACGTTATTTATCGTGCACCGAGAGCATGAGCGAAGAGAGAGAATTTGTTTTTTGGTGTTTATTTTGATTCTTTTTATAACATTATTTTAATTTATTTATTATAATACAAAATAATTATAATCTGGGCAATTTTTCCCTTCAAATATATATTTTCATGTCAATTTATTAAGTTTTAAGATGAACAGGACATGTGAACACACTTCAAACATAAGCATAAATGTAGAAACCTACATAAAATTTCAATATTTGTGTCTATGGAATAAGATTTGTAACCATCTGTTGCCAAAAGTACGCCATTGAAGTTGATGATGGCCCAAACGAAATCAGATATAATCTTCAATCTCCATATAAAATGATTGAATTTCACTTCATCCCTCTCGACGTGAGACATGGTGTCACGATCCGAAATTTTTACCGTCAGAATCGTGATGCGCCTAATATTTCACTTGCTAGGCAAGTCAACGTTACAACAATTTATTCGTTTTATAATTTAAAATTTAATTAAATGAAGAAGAACTGATTAACTACAATAATCCAAATATAAATGCGAAAGCTAAAACCGTAAGACAACTACTACAAATCTCTGAACCCGATGTCACAAGTGCACGAACTTTTGGAGTAATACATAAAAAGGGTCTAAAACAAATACAAAATTGTCTAAATGAAAGTACACATTTAAATAAAGATAAAGATGGGAACATCAGGAGCTGCAGGCGCTAAGCAGTTGTACCTCAAGTCTTCCCAGGCTATTCAATCTGAGCTCTCTAGCAGTTGATGCTAGTAACAACTACAAAATCTACACAGTGTGTAGAGTGTAATATCAGTACAACCGACTCCATATACTGATAAGTGCCGAGCCTAACCTCGACGAAGTAGTGTCGATGCTAAGGCGGGTCGCCTACATTATAACTTGTATGTAGTGTATATAATAATGACAGAATAATAGAAATACTAACCAAAGTTAAACAGTCAACTGAAAATGATAACCACAACCTCAAGAATAGACTAGCATAGTTCGGAATTACCAATCTTTAACAGTTCAAATGCAAATACCGAAAAACAAACACAACTCAAGATATCGAAATATATAGGGTTGCGTTGTGCAACCGGATCCCACCAGACAACAAAAATCCTACCTTATTCTATCAAAATAGCATCAATAACGGAGATAATATATGTAAATATGTTGTGGCGCGCAATCTGATCCCATATATATCAACACAGTATCATAAATAACCCTTATTTAACCATATCAATTTACTCTTATTCCACATGTTTCGGCATGCAACCCAATCCTACAGTATAGAAAATATTCACATTTCTTCCACTATAACAATCCACCCTTATTACACCCACTGCGGCGTGCAGCCCGATCCTACCATATCAGTACCAAATACTTAAGCACAATCTAATCAATAGTTCTACCACAAACCTTTAAGGTCAATAAATACCAAACTGAACCCAAGGGAACTTGTACAGTAATGAAATCTACACGAGTAATACTAAACAACTAGACCAATCCATCAATCGACAATTAGTAGGTGCAAGTTAAATCAACTTACACAAATAAGAGGGAGTCATGAAACTATGGAACAAATAACATCGTGAACAAGAGAAGATATTAAACAACAAGTAGAAACTAAGCATGGAAATCATATAAAGTATGTAACAGTTAAGACGGAAAAGGAAATAATTAAAGAAAAACGGTAAATCAGGGAAAAAAGATAATTCAATGGCATATAAGCCCTCATCGCCTAGAATATACATCGCTCACATGAAAATCACATAGCACATAGTCCAAGGGTTCCTAATTCCCTCGAGTCAAGGTTAGACACAACACTTACCTCGATCCAAAGGCCACTCAAAGCGCAACCACGACTTTACCTTTCAAACTAGCCTCCAAACCAATGATATCTAGCAAATTACCAACCAAACAATTCAAAATAAGCCTTAAGAATCACCCACGATTGCCAAAGATTCAATTTAAGTTATTATTGCAAAATTTAACAAAAGTCAATTCCCGAGCTTGCTTTGTCCAAAACCAAAATTCGGATCAAAACCAGATTAGCTATTCACCCCCGAGCACAGTTATATAATTTATTTTGGAATCCGATCCCAATTTGAGGTCTAAATCTCAATTTCTCAAAAATCTCTAATTATACCCAAACCCCCAAATTTCCAACATGAAAACACTAAATTTCAGGTTAAATAATTGTGAAATATAATGAAAGATTAAAAGAAAATGGATTAGAATCACTTACCAATAATTTGGGGCAGAAAGAGTCTTGAAAAAATTACCCCTAGGGTTTTCTTGTTTTGAAAATTTGTAGAATGAGTGAAAATCCCGTTTTTATAACTATTTGTTCAGTTGCAAGTATCACATTTGTGACCTGGGGTTCGCAAATGCGAAGAATGGCTGAACCTGTTGACTTCGCAAATACGACCCAGTGTTCGCAAATGCGAACAACCAGGATCGCAAATGCAATCATAACTTCACAAATGTGAAAGTCCTCCCCTAAGCCTACTACTCGCAAATGCGATTTCCTCGTCGCAATTGCGAGGCATGCATTTGCAAGCCAGACCTGGCAAATGCAAATCTGCAGATCTAATACACTTGCTGCTATGATTTCTAAGTTCAAAACACACCGTAGCCTATCCGAAACTCACCGAGCTTGCGAGACTCCAAACCAAACATGCACACAAGTTCTAAAACATCAAACGAACTTGCTCACGCGATCAAATTGCCAAAATAATACCTAGAACTACAAAGTGAACACAAAATCAAATGAAATTTTCAAGAAAACTTCAAAACTTGTATTATCACAATCGGACGTCTGAATCACGTCAAACATGTTTCTCAAAAAATTTCGCAGACAAGTAATAAATATTATAATGGACCTAGACCGGGCTCCAGAACCAAAATATGGGCCCAGTATCAACAAGATCAAACATCAATCAATTCTTAAAAACCATTAAACTTTCAGACTTTCAATTTTCAACAAAATTTCGTATCTCGAGCTAGAGACCTCAGAATTGGATTTCGGGTATATGACCTGGTCCCAAATTACGATATAGACTCACCGAGACCGTCAAAATATGGATCCGTGTCTATTTGCTCAAAGTGTTGACCAAAGTCAACTCAAGTTAACGTTTAAGGCAAAAATTCTTATCTTTCTTTGTTTTTAACAAATAATCCTTTCGAAAAAACAACCGGAATGCACCCGTAAATCGAGGAAGGCTAAAAATAAGAGATTTAAGGTTTCGGAACACATAATTTAGTTCTAAAACATGAGATGACCTATCGCGTCATCACATTTTCCACCTCTAAAGCAACAGTTTATCCTCGAATGGACATAGAAAAGTACTTGGGCTAGTGAAAAGGTGTGGATATCTACTTCGCATGTCCGACTTAGACTCCCAAATAGCTACCTCGATGGGCTGACCTTTCCACTACACTCGAACAAAAGGATAACTCTTTGATCTCAACTATCTAACTTGCCGGGCTGAAATCTTGCACATGAGACAAATCACCGTGGTATTTCCGGACCTACCGGGTTAGAATAGCCTCTGGCTCCTCCTCATAAGTCAAATCCTTGTCTAACTGGACAGAGCTAAAATCTAGCACATGAGACAGATCACCGTTGTATTTTCGGAGCATGGACACATAGAATACCGGATGAACTGCTGACAAACTTGCACTACTAGAAAATGAGCCTATTGCAACAGCCGGAAAATCGTTGCAACAGATAGGTAAATCGTTGCCATAGAGTTATTGGAACGGTTTAGTGACCATTACATACACTGCCGTGCCAGTAGATCTAGAGTAACGGTTCTTGCAACGGTTACCCAAACTGTTGCTTAAGGGATATCTATCGGAACAGTTGTTCCTCTGTCTGAAGCAACGAGTATTTCTTTCCAGTTATAACGGTTAAAAACCATTGCCATAGAGTTTACAACAACGGTTGGCAGCCGTTACCATATCATTTGTTGCAACAGTTATGTAAGCTATTGCAACGTTTATTTACAAATATTCTAACGGTTTCATTACGCTACTGTAACGGTTTTATTTCTTTTGCAACGGTTTTAACTACCTATTGTATCACTTTGTTGCATATTTTGGAACGATTTGTAAGATCTAATGGAACGGTTTTGAAGACCAATTGGAACGGTTCTTTTAGACTATTTTGGAGAAATTTGTCAGACCTATTGGAATGGTTTGCAAGACCTATTGGGACTGTTCTACTGGACTATTAAGCCGCATGTAAATGAATATTTAGATATACAAAATTTGTAATAACCTGAAACTTATATAAATAAAAAGATAAAACACTTCATAATCTATATTGTCTCCATAAAACCAAAATATTTTAACCCAATATCACATACGTTTTACATTTCAACACGTCAAGAGTTAAGAGTAAGTTTCAAATATTGATAACAAAAGATTCCTAGAACATGGACAACAATTCAAAGTTCTTAAGTAAGGTCTAGATCTTCACAATCTCCATCTTCCCTTACTTCAATTGCTCCACCTACAAAAGAGGATAAATAAAGTCATTATCCTTCAAGAGTTGGTTTATCATTATAAGAATGGGTATGGCCCATAAACAATGCTAAAGCACAAAGTTTTCAAATATATTAGAATGTGTCATGTGGAACATATGCAAAGTCTACACAATTGCTACATGTCAGCATGACCTTTTTTTTCAAATGTTTGAATTACAGGAAGTCCAAATATACTACAATTAGATGCCATAGTTTCTTTCATGTTATCCAGTGTAGGATGTGCTGCAAAATTATTTTTAAGAAACTTATGAATTCTACCATATGATGGCTAGCATGAAATAATCACTTGATGCGTCAACAAATTAATTTTGTTAGTGTTGGTACTCTAAATATAGATGAAAAAATCCAATATGTTTACTACGTTATAAAACTTGAAATGCGTGGATTGTATATGTAAAAAACTTATATATTCGAAGATGCAAGAATACATTAATGAAAGAATTGCAGTAGATATCCAATCACATATAGAAGAAAAAGGAATGTTTCAGTGAAAAAGACATGTTATCCATATGAACAACTTTAAACAGAGACAATTGACACTCAACTTAAAAAGTTGGCATACACTTATTACAGATACACATGAACTATATAAAATATATGTACTTGAGATTATAGAGTTGGAACTTCACTAAAATTAGCAATGCTCACCGAGTGCTATCCATCCCACCCGCCACCCACCTGATACCAACTCTTTCGTTGAGCAACTGCAAGATTTCAATCCTCAAGCAACAACCAAATTTCAAGAACCAAAACAGAAACAAACATATCATACAAAGATATGTACCAAAAACTTTGGAACTAGAGAAATACAATCAGATCATAGCTCTACCTGAAGCAAATGAAAAAAATATCCCTGTTTGTGAGGAAACTAACTCTAATCTTGTTCGTGGAGAAGAGGTCACACCAAACTCAGAAGCGTAGGAACAGAACAGATCTACAATTACTCCTGAGAAGGTTGATGAAACTAGAGGTTCTATGGAGATGCAAATTACAAAAACTATTGAGAAATTTGAAAATCAGAATATGGACACTATTCCATCTACAACCATAGAGAGCAGTATGAAGGATATAATTGTGTCTAGTCGCCCTATCTCTACTCAAGATACCAGTCGGGACATAGTTGAGCAAGTACCTGAATCACCTAGTAATTTTCAAATGCAGAACAGAGGTGATGATATAAAGGATATCCCTGGACAAATTCCTATGG
>MU722433.1:35918-49500 GCA_026770625.1 Nicotiana glauca
GCCAGATCAATACAAAAATCAATATCCCTGTCGGGCGGCATACCCGACAGGCCTGAAGGGAAAACCTCTGGAAACTCCCGAAAAATAGGAACTGAATCAATAGAAGGAACCTCCGTGCTGGAATCGCAAACATATGCCAAATAAGCTAAACACCCCTTCTCGACCATGCGTCGAGCCTTAACATATGAAATGACACTGCGGGTGGTATGTCCTGGGGTCTCTCTCCACTCCAATCGGGGCAAGTCTGGTAAAGCCAAGGTCACAGTCTTGGCGTGAGAATCCAAAATAGCATGATACGGGGACAACCAATCCATTCCCAATATAACATCAAAATCCACCATGTCTAGAAGCAATAGATCAACACGGGTCTCAAGACCCTCAAATACTACTACACAGGAACGATGAACTCTGTCGACCATTATAGAATCACCCACTGGCATGGATACATATACAGGAATGCCCAAGGCATCACTAGGCATAGCCAAGTAGGGAGCAAAATAAGACGACACATATGAATACGTGGACCCAGGGTCAAATAGCACTGAAGCATCCCTGTCACAAAAACATGTAATCACAACATAAGATGACTCGGCCTCTGGCCTGGCTGGCAAAGCATAGCAACAGGGCTGGGCCCCACCTCCCTGAATAACATTTCTAGGGCGATCAACTACTGGCTGACCTCTGCCTCTGCCGGTCCGAGCTCCACCTCTACGGTCCCTACCTCCACCTCTATGATCCCTACCCCGCCTCTAGCTGGCTGAGCGGGTTGTGGATTACCTGCTGCCTGAATCATGGGGCGAGGACCCTACTGATGAGAGATACCCGATGTTCGAGGGCAAAACCTAACAATGTGACTGGGGTCACCACAACCATAACAAGATCTCAGCTGCTGCGACTGCTGGCCCTGTCGACCTGAATGTCCTCCCCTGAAGCTCTAAAGTGGGGGTGCACTGATAGGCTGCTGATCTGAATAATACTGTTGAGAACCTTCACTACCTGGAGTACCATGAGAAACCTGAAGCGCAGACTGAAAGGGCCTCGGTGCCTGACCCCTACCATAGGAATCCCTACCTCCAGATGAGGTACCACTGAATCTACCAGAATGACGAGGCCTCTTGTCCGACGTCTGGCCAACTCCTCGTGTGAGGGCCATCTCAACTCTGCGGGCTGCATTGGCCGCCTCCTGAAAGGAAATATCACTACCAACTCCTATGGCCATCTGAAGACGGATCGGCTGAATTAATCCATCAATGAATCTCCGGACCCTCTCTCGCTCTGTAGGGAGTATCACAACTGCATGGCATGCTAAGTCAACAAATCTAGTCTCATACTGTGTAACTGTCATGGAGCCCTGCTGGAGGCGCTCAAACTACCTACGAAGTGCCTCCCGTTGAGTGACGGGGAGAAACTTCTCCAAGAATAACTCCGCGAACTGATCCTATGTCAAAGCTGGAGACCCTGCTGGTCTAGATAGGTAATAATCTCTCCACCAAGTCTTGGCGGATCCTGCAAGCCTGAAGGTGCAAAAATCGACCCCGTTGGTCTCCACTATACCCATAGTCCTAAGAATGTCATGACACTGAAAAGAAAATCCTGGGGATCCTCCGATGAAGCACCGCTGAAAGTGGTGGTGAAAAGCTTGGATAACCGATCAAGTCTCCACAAAGCATCCGAAGACATGGCCGCTCCATCACCGGCCTGAGCTGTAATACCTGTCTGAGCTGCCACTGTGGGCTAAACCTTTGGAACCTGAGTCCGAGGAGGTACCTGCTCCGGAGTACGCGTAGCGGGAGTCTGAACCCCTTCTCCAGCCTGAGAAGTGGTTGGTGCTACTGGTAGCAAACCCGCTCTAGTGACACTATCCATAAAGCCTGCCAGTCGAACTAGAGCACCTTGAAGATCCGGGGTGAACATAACCCCTCCTGAGACCATAGCCTCAGGGGGATAAATACAGACGTCTCCGTATTGATCCCTCAAACTCTACTAAGTTTGTCCGTGAGTAGTGAGACTCATGCAACCTAGAGCTCTGATATCAACTTGTCACGACCCGGATTTATCCCACCGTCGGGCGTCGTGATGGTGCCTACTAACGTAGCTAGGCCAGCCAAACATTACACATTCTCTAACCAACCTCAACAATATAATATTCTAACAACAATTAAATAAGTGCGGAAGACTTTAGTTTTTGTTTTTTAACAAAACGATATAAAAATGCAAAAGTTTGAAACACATCACTACCCAAAATCTGGTGTCACTATCTCACGGACTACTATAGAATACTACAAACAAATCTGAATATGAGAAAAATACATATGTCTGTTTCGGTACAGTGAAAACAAACTGTAATAAAGGAAAGGGACTTCGGCCTGCGAACGCCAGCTAGGCTACCTCGAGAGTCCCTGGACCGAAGATAGCTTCCAGATAGAAGCCTACTGCTGTTGTCCAAAAGCTGCTCCTAGATCTGTGCACAAAGAAATGCATAGAGTGTAGCATCAGCACAACCGACCCCATGTGCTGGTAAGTGCCTGGCCTAACCCCGGCGAAGTAGTGACGAGGCTAGATCGGACTACCAAATCAACCTGTACAATCCTATATACATATATACGATAAAAGGAAAAGAAATATCAAAACTAAACAATTATAAAGGGAGGGAAAAATGCTGTGGGGGAGTACAATCTGAGTATGAAATTCATCAGCGTAATTAAGAAAACAGGGCACAATAATAACTATCAAGAATAAGAAATTCAATAAAATGCACGGCATCAACCTTTGTGCTTTTACTCTCATTCTCACCCAAGCAATCGAATAAAATGCACGGCATCACCCTTCGTGCTTCCCTCACTTAACTCTCATTTCCTGGCACGGGATGACCCTTCGTGCAATATATAATCAAATCAGAGCATGGAATGTACCTTCGTGCATAAATAGTCAAAATATAGCACGGAATGATCCTTCGTGCAAATATAATCAGAAATAGCACGGAATGACCCTTCATGCAATATCACTCTTCCTCACCCAAATAACAGTCATAACCAAACGGGCAAGAGGAATAAACAAATAGTAAGAACTATCTGGCAAGGGAATGACACAAATAATCACTAAATCCCGGCAAGGGAACAATAGCAACAACTTTCACAAACCGACAAGGGCAATACTCAATATATTCAAACCATCCCGGCAAGGGATTAAATCACAACTCCTTTAAATACTTTCATCTCCTACTCAATAGCATTTATCATTCGAGCCAACGCTCCAAAAATATTGATATTTCACAACTTATTCTCTAACTCTACACATTTGTAGAAAAACATATTTTAGCTTAGAAGAGTTCCAAATTATCTCAAAAACAAGTACAAACAAAGACCCACGGTCATGCTAGACTTCGGTGTATAGACACTCGTCACCACGCCTATACACCGCACTCGATCGTTTAGCAAAGAGAAATTTGTAATACTCTAATCCTATTCCCTCAAGCCAAAGTTAGATCAAATACTTACCTTGGTCCGAAAATAGCAATCAAGCCTATAACACCGCCTTTACTCTAGAATCCAACTCCGAAATAATGATATCTAGCCATAATTAGTCCAATATTATCAATAAGAGTTCAAAAACATAATCCCATAGTCTAGAAATAGAATTCCCATCATTCTTCTAAAAATAGCAAAATCTGACACCGGGCCCACATGGTCCAAACTCGAGGCTCGGACCAAATTCCAATCACCCATAACCCCACCAGTTCAAATATATAATTTGTTCTTAAGTTCGACCCCAAAACGAGGTCTAAATCACAAATTTTTTTGAAAACTCTAACTATACCCAATTCTCTAATTTTCCACCTATTTTCACATGTTTAGGCCTAAGAACTTGATTGATGTTGATGAAAAATGAAGGAGACGAGTTAAACAATACTTACCCAAGAAACATTGGTGAAGAAATGCTCCAAAGATCACGCCAAAGCTGTGGAGAGGAGAGAGTTTGAGAGATGGGATGAAAATCCCGTTTCTGTTCTGTTTTTGGGACTTAAATCACTGGGCAGAAAAATTGCCCTACGCGATCGCGTAAACTGGGTTGCTATCGCGGAGAAGGAAACCTGGAAGCTACGCGATCGCGTGAAGTTTTCTGCGATCGCGTAGAGGAAAATCGCTGAGGGGTCAATTTGGTCTATGTGATCGCGTGGACTGGTACGCGAACGCGGAGAAGGGGAGCTGGAAGCTATGCGATCGCGTGAGAGGTGATGCGATCGCGTAGAGGAACGTGCCAAGGCAGTGCGATCGCATGGACAAGGCCGTGATCGCGTAGAACAAAACGTCTGTGCAAAAATTGCAGAAAATCTACTAATTTTTCCTAAGTCCAAAACACCCCGAACCACCTCCGAAACTCACCCGAGCTCTCGGGGCTCCAAACCAAATATGCACACTGACTCAAATACATCATATGAACTTGCTCGAGCGATCAAATCACCAGAATAACATCAAAATCAAGGAATCAACCCCCAAAACTCATGATTTTCATTTCAAAGTTCATAACTTCCAACTTTAGCTATTTAGGTCCGAAACACATCAAACGACGTTCGATTTTGACCAAATTTCACAGAAAGCGCTTAACTCATATTTAAGACATGTACTGAATGTCGGAACTAAAATACGAGCCCGATACCCATATTTTCTAGCTCATTTTCATTTCTATTTTTTCCTTAATAATTTCAAAAAACAATTTAACAGAAAAATTCTTTTACCGGGGTTCTGGACCTCGGATTTCGACTCCGGGCACATGCCCGAGTCCCATATTTTTCTACGGACCTCCCGGGACTATCACATCACGGGTCTGGGTCCGTTTACCCAAAATGTTAACCAAAGTCAACTATATCAATATTAATATCATAATTCTTCAAATCTTTCACAGGATTCACATATTTTAACATAAAAACTTTCTGGCTTCGCGTTCGGACTGCACACGCAAATCGAGGCAACTAAAAATGAGGTTTTCAATGTCTCGGAAGCGCGAAAAAAGGGAGAAATACGGTGATGACCCTTTGGGTCATCACAAGAAGAAGAAAGCAAGAAACAAACAAAGATAGATGTACTGTTTATGATTATTAGTCCCAGCATATAGGCGATTGATTAGTTGCACAGCCTGATAGAAATTCCTGAAAGCTGCCAAATCAAAAAGTCAATTTCAGATTCCAAACTTCTTCGCCAAACCTGTTAGACATGCAAGGTTCAGAAGATCGTTAACTCGAGTCAGAAGAATAGAGTAATAACATTAGATAAACTAGACCAGGACTGAAAGACATCTTTCAGCTAAATTTACTCGCACAGTATGATGTGAACAAAGTAATAACTGCATTCTAGGAATTATTGCCTTTTACTAATATCTGTGAAATCCACGTGATAGTATCCAGCAGGATTCACCGGACCAACAGTCAGTTACACTAAGTGTGAAGTCCTTAGGCCATGTTTTACATGCTTTTATGAATGGAGAAGTCTTACACATAAGGTAGAGAGTACATTATTGCATGTACAAGCCCTCTTTTCTTCTCAACCTTAGAACTTAGAAGTGTCTAATGGGATAGCATTTCAGAGCACCAGAGGCCAAAAATATCACCAATTACTCATGGGGTTATCAGGTAATAGGTAGGCAAATCTTTTATTTGTTGAGCAATCCATGTATTCCTCATGCCATATAATGTATATACCGCCAATTTGATCAAAAACCTTCTAAGGCAATTAATGTTTTTTGCAACATCAATCTATTAGCTACAACTCTTTCTTTGGTAGAGCACTTAAGGCTGAAACAAACCTAACAACCATAATTCTTCGGCAAGTGAGTGTATTTTATAATTAAGCTTACATGAGTACTCAATGCAATATAGTACCAGAGCAAGCAGAGCTCCTGATTCATGTCTTACTGGCACCCAAATTAATAAAATAATTTTCCACATGCTTGGCCAAAAACAAAAGAACTAGGCAAGCACGTGAGAAGACGAGTTTGCAGACCTAAATAAATAAAGGTGTCGCCTCTCTGACAGCATATGCTTATAGATGAAGTGGTCAATTAATTCAACAATTACCACTACAGATAACTTTGGCAAGTTGAGAAAAGTAGGTACTTGACTGAAAGAAATTCGATCCAAATTTAGATTAGACTAATGCAACTATCAGGCTTGGAAATGAGACTGCACCGCAGAAACAGGATTTTAGCACCAACTATCCAACTTTTATCTATATTATCCATGAAAATCCCATACGACAAAAGTAAATCAACACAATTAACTAACAGAGAGAAAAAGAGGAGAATTAGAAATAAGTTGGGATTTATTTCTACAAAACAGTAACATTAATATTGAATACAGTGCTGCCTAAATATACATTCTTTCAAGTTCAAGTCTCTCTATTTACTGAATAGAAAGACTTGAATATTAATACATAACTTTTTTATAATTAAGCAATTCTAATGAGCAAGACACATTAATATGGTATTGCACGGAACATACTTGAATTAGCAAAAGACAACAAAGAACTATACTCAATTTGTCCCTTCTTGTAAACTAATTATATCTCCAATATATTACAAAAGTGCCTTTGAAATTGAAAATTGTGCAATGTTCTCTTATCCTCCACCAAACTGAAGGGAGGATTAAATATTGTCTGTATGATATGATAAACATATACATAAATATATAGAAACGGCCACAACCTAGATATATATGTATTCTATGACACACAAAAAGAAAGTTTATCTTCCCCAAGCCAGATATTGATCCTGGTCCCCTCGATATTTACATTCATTGGTGATGTCTAAATTCATAGCCATCCATCTTAGGTCTAGATCACAGAATGAAGCCAGATTTCCCACAGCTTATCTATTGTGAGTTTACAATAAGATAATGACAGATATAGAATCAATTTTACACGTTTACCTAAAAGGTGGGATATTTTCATTCTCTCTCCCAAGAAGCACTCCATCTCCCTCTCCTTTCTAATTTTCTCTGCCCTTCATTCCATAAAAGGATATGGTTCTTCAATATGTTCATATACATCAATCTATGTTCTTCTTTTACCATAATTAAGATCCGCAAGAATCAAAATAGCTCCTATTCACCATTGTATACTTAGCATCAAACTAGTTACTGAATCAACAGATTCTAACCACAAGCCCGAGAATTACGCATCTCAATGGACTTTCCAACAATAACTAAGCAACTAAAATAAGTAAAAGGAAAAGAGTCTAATGGCATGTCATTAAAATTGAGCAAGCTAATATCTCCATAGTACTTAAGGGTAAAATGGAAAAAAAGAACCAGGGAATGACCACGGCATGTATTAAGTATTAGGAAAACCCATTTTTTAGCATAAATGGCATGCAATTTCTTAGAATTTTACTAACCGTTAAAAGTAATATCCAAATATTCATTTTTCTGTCCCATCAGTTATGGACATGAAGCTCCTATTTATCTATCTTTTGATAGCCTCAATCACCTAAGGCAAGAAAACGAGGACAGAAATAATCTAGTTAATCACTATGCGAACAATAACACAACTAGACAATCAACAAAATAGATACACCATAGCAAAGAAATCATATTTATTGTTAAGCATAGATTTAAAATGTATCTAGGCAAGGCTTGATCTCATAGCAAGTGAAGAAATATGAATGTCTATTCTAGCATCAGGTGCTTGGCATAGCCAGCAAGCCAGTAGTGATGCAAAAAACAAACTATGAACAGATTACATAAAATTCAAGAATGTAGTGTGCTCACAGCTTCACATAAAGCTAGTGGAATAAGTAAGGTGAGCAAGTTGAACCCGATACACTGTCTTTGAATCAAATAGTGAACTTCAATTGTAGTAGATTAAGTTGGCATCCAAAAATAAAATTGATAACTGGAATGAGACTTGCCAACTCTTTCCTTTCTCTTTCAGTGCCAGCAATAACTTCTGTTAAGCAATATCTAATAATTTTTGTGATAAATAATTTCTAGTTACTAAAAAACATTAAGGAGGTATTTATCGCTCATCTCTTATAATATTGCACACAACATACTTGAATTACCAAAGATAATATATAACCATACCACTTCTGCTCCTTCGTACATCTTCTTGAAACAAATTCTACTTCTAATAGATAGAAGAATATTTCTAAATATGAAAATTTTCAGAGTTAATAATTCTCAGTAAAACAGACCTCAACTGTCCAATATCAAGATTATGTAAAAGTATTAACTTCACTCCAATCATATAAAAAAACATTCATGAAGTAAGAACAACACTTGTTATTAAATTTTAACTTCATAAAATTATGTCACTTTTTTTATTTTTATTAGCTCTATTAATGTTCAAGTCTCTCTATTCCGTAAAAAAGTAATGTATTACTAAATAAAAAAGTTCAAGTCTCTCTATTCCGTGCAATAACATTCTTTCAACTTGAAGTCTTTTAAGCCTAGAAGCAATTAAATTAGTAAAATGGAGGAGATTTACTGAATATAGCAAAATTTAGTCTTTGAGATTTAGAGAATACCCATTTGTATCCTTACTTGACAAAAATTAAAGAGAACCCATTAAAAAAAAGTAGGCGAAAAACTTGAGAGAAAGAAAGTACCTGTGATTTCACCCGCTCAAATCCTAAGTCTTGGAATGATGTTAGTTTCTTTGTTTCCTTGGAGTTTCAGACGCCAACCAATTTCAGCAGACGCCAACAAATTTCAGCAATTTATCCGTCGAGCAGTCGGATATCACCAAAAAGGTTTTATGCAATTTCATTGTCTCTAACAGAGAGATTGAAATATGGGTTTTCTTCGAGCAATCGATGCTGGTTTAACAGGAGAAGAAGGTGGTCTTTTCCATGGTGCTTTGGTGGAAGTTTTATGGCTGAAAAATGGTGGGGTTTTTGGTCGGAGATGGGGTGGAGAAGCGCGAATAGGGGTTTTAGGACTTTGGGGATGTCGACTACTGCTAATAGGTAAATAGGATATGGAGTAATTAAATTAGACACTTTTATATTTTTATTTCTAATTAATTAAAAATACAAAAATATATTTGTTTGGCGGGTTTAACAAAATTTTAGGAGGGAATAAAAAAAATTATTCCGTTATAACTTTTCCCAAAATTTCATTCTAAACAGTCCCGTTAAAAGTGCTATGGCAACGGTTTAATGTCAATGGTAACAGTTTTATATCAAAAGTGTGCTGATATCATCCACATTCTACGGGAACGGTTATAACTGTTGCTATATGTGCTCTATAGCAACGGTTCTATAACCGTTACTAAAAACTGTTGCAATAGGTTAATTTTCTGGTAGTGTTGGTGGCAATGCAAGCTTATAAGCCACCTCACCCAGTCTCTGAAGAATCTCAAAAGTTCTGGTGTACCTAGGGCTCAACTTGCCCTTCTTCCCAAACCTCATTGCATCCTTCACGGGTGACACACGGAGCAACACTTTTTCTCCGACCATGAATCCAACATCTCAAATAATACGGTCGGCATAACTCTTCTACCTAGACTAAGTTGTGCGAAGTCTATCCTGAATGATCTTAACCTTATCTAAGGCATCCTGTACTAAATCGGTACCCAATGATCGAACCTCCCCCGTCTCAAACCATCCAACCAGTTATCGACATCATATACCATATAATGCCTCATAGGGAGCCATCTGGATGCTCGACTGATAGCTGTTGTTGTAGGCAAACTCCGCAAGTGGCAAGAACTAATCTCAAGAGCCTCCAATGTCTATAACACAAGAGCGGAGCACATCCTCCAATATCTGAATAGTGTATTCGGACTGTCCATCTGAGGATGAAATGTTGTGCTCAACTCAACCTGTGTACCAAATTCATGTTGTACTGCCTCCAAAAATGCAAGGTGAACTGCGTACCTCGATCAAGAATGATAGATACGATCACACTGTGAAAATGAACGATCTCACGGATATAATCTCTGCCAACCGCTCTGAAGAATATGTAACTGCCAAAGGAATGAAGTGTGCTTACTTGGTCAGCCTATCCACAATAACCCAAACTGCATCAAATTTCCTCTGAGTGTGTAGGAGTCCAACAACGAAATCCATAGTGATACGCTTCCACTTTCACTTAGGAATCTCTATCTTCTGAAGTAAACCACCGGGTATCTGGTACTTGTACTTTACTTGCTGACAATTTAGACACCGAGCTACATATGCAACTATGCCTTTCTTCATCCTCCTCCACCAATAATGCTGCCTTGAAACCTGATACAACCTGGCGGCGCTTGGATGAATATAATACCGGGAGTTGTGGGCCTCTTCTAGAATCAACTCACGAAATCCATCCACATTAGGCACACAAATACGACCATGCATCCTCAAAATTCCATCATCTCTAATCATAACATGCTTGGCATCTCCGTGCCGCACTGTGTCCCTAAGGACAAGCAAATGAGGGTCATCATGCTACCGCTCCCTGATGCGCTCAAACAATAAAGATTGAGCGACTGATAAGTAGGGATTTGGACCACTTATTTGCTATCTTTTACTTGCATTTTAGCTACAAAAGGCTTAAAGGTATTCCCAAAAACTAACAAATTGTGCTTACTTGCAGGAATATTGGGAAATGAGACAATTAACTCAAAATCAACTCATTAAGGAGTCAAAAGTGAACAACAACCAAAATTGGGCAAAGAGGCTAGCAGTGCGACTCCATAATGAGATTCAGAGAGGAGGTTTTAGCAATCTTAGACAATGCGGACTGCACAAAAAATATACAACTGCAAGACTGAAGAATCAGAGGGTTTTCCAAAACCAAAAGCAGAAGAGTGCGGACCGCAACACTTTTGTGCAATCGCATAATCAGAAGTGCGACCGCACCTAAATTTATGCGGACCGTAGAAACCTAAAGTTCAAAGCCCAAAATTCCCAAGACTGCAGACTGCACTAGAATGGTGTGACCGTAAAATCCTATTTCGCGGTCTGCATCAGAATTATGCGACCGCGTAACCTCCGTAGCGGAATTTTTGTTAGATATTTTCAATTTAGTATAAATACAACTTTTTGTTATTTTAGGTCAAGTTTAGTTTGTAGAAGTGCACCTAAACAGTTTTCTTTACTTCTTTGAGTAATTCTGTATTAGATTGAGTTCTTAACACTAGATTTTCTTTGTCTAATCAATGATTATTATCTTAATTTCTTCTTGAATTTCTTTATTTTCATTGAGTAGCTAAATCTTTAGCTAGAGTTTTGGCTCAATCCTAGTGTAGGTGCTTAATGGATATTTAATTTTAGGGCTTGTTTGTGATTAGGTTAGTGATATTTAGCCTTGTTTATGCTTAAACCCTAGAATTAATGGTTGCAAACATTGATTCATGCATTTTTGACCTAGTTATTGCTTGAGAAAGAGAGACTAGGTTTATGAAACTTGGTTAACAAAGAATTGGGGTGAACTCAAGAAATTGATAGTCCCAAATTAAAGGGTCAAATCTAGAGATAGTGAGACCCGACTTGAGCATATATCACTTGATTTGTGCAATACCCATTTGGGATTGAGAAAGCCAAATTGGGTGAAATCCTTCAAACTACCAAGAGGTATAGAGTGAGAAATTGCGTGTGATTGCTATACCATGATGTTGGCATGTGACGACCCGACCCGTCGTCCCATGAGTTACCGCCCCGTTTTCCTATTTTCAGCTTCTTTATGCTTCATTATCCATATCTTGTGTAATCAAGTTGATTTGGAATGATTTTGATAAGAAATGAGACACTTAGTCTCTTTTAAGAAGGCTTAAGTTGGAAAAGTCAACTGTATGTTAACTTATGAGTTAGAGGGCTCGGATGTAAATTCCGATAGTTTGGTTAGCTCGGGGAGGTGATTTGTGACTTAGGAGTGTGATCGGAAGTGGTTTTGGAGGTCCGGTATAGAATTAGGCTTGAATTGGCGAAGTTAGTATTTTGGCGATTTCCGGTTGATAGGTGAGATTTTGATCCGGGAGTCAGAATAAAATTTTGAGAGTTGCTGTAGCTTCTTTTTGTCATTTGAGATGTGTGTGCAAAATTTCAGGTCATTCGGACATTGTTTGTTCGGGTTTTTGATTGAAAGTGTATTTTGGAAGTTTTTTAAAAACTTAGGCTTGAATTCGATGAGTTTTTGGGTAATATGATGTTTTTTGAGGTATTTTGATGATTGGAACAGGTTTTAATGATGTTATGAACTATGTTGGCATGATTGATCGGGGCCCCATGAGGCTCGGATAAGTTTTGGAAGAGTTTTTGGAAGATTTTTGCCGTTTTGAGCATAAGCGTGTAATGACCCAAAGGTTCATTTTTAGTTCTAGAAATCGAAATTCGATTTCGATACTTCCGGAATTTTCATAATGAATTATAGGACTGATCTAGAAAGTTTTGTCTAATTTCATCAAGTCGCGATTGGGTTTTTGACGCGAAGCATGAGTTAATTGTTTAACGAGCGAAATGGATATCACACCGAGCTAACGAGCTTCGAATTGTATTTCGATTGAATAAATAGGTTTGTATTATTATTTGTGACTCATAGGAATAAGAATCATTGAATTCCGAGTTCGTATGATGGAGTTATAGTACTTTTAGTGAAATAAAAAGTTGCTGTAATTTTCTGGGCAAAAAAGCTGGTATTTTCGCTTCTGCGATGAACAGTAACGCAGAAGCGATGAACAATGAATTTCTGCTTCTGCGATGGACAGTACCACAGAAGCGATGAACAGTGATTCCACTTCTGCGGTGAACAGTACCGTGGAAGCAAAAATCTGGACAGTGTATATTTTTCGGACAGTCTGAGATTTATTTCATTTTTGGAGCTATGGAGCTCGGATTGAAGCGATTTTCGAAGCGATTTTAACCATATTGATGGGGATAAGTGTTCTATATCCAAAAGTGATTATATTTAATGATTCCATGGTTATTTTCATCAAGTATTAGTGAATCAAATGGAAGAAATCGAAGAAAATTTGTAAACTTTTCAAAAACAAAAATTGATGATTTGGAGGTCGAATTATTGTCGGATTTTGATAAAAATTGTGTGGTTGGATGGGATTTCATATTTCGTAAATTTTATCGGGTTCCGAGACATGGGCCCCATGGGCAAAAAATGGTGGTTTAGGTCTTGAAACTTAAGGAGTTAAAATGGAGATTTAAGGGGTCATTTGGACTCCGATTTTCGTAAATTTTATATGTATAGATTCATGGCGAGATAAGAAATCCGATAATGTTAATTTTTCTAATTTTCGAGAAGTGGGCCCGGGGTTCGGGTTTTGCTAGTTTTGAGATTTTTGCTATTTCTCGATTATTTTCGATTGGGTATTATTCCCTTAGCATATTGTGATGTACTCGCTCTGATTTTGGTTAGATACGACGCGCGTGGAGGCTGATTTGAGGGGCAAAGGCATCGTGAGCTTGAGATTTCACCGATTCGAGGTGAGTAATACTTGTAAATGACATCCTGAGGGTTTGAAACCCCGGATTTGCACATTATAGTGCTGTATTGAGGTGACTTGCACACCGGATATGAGCCTGGGGTAGAGCACCGTTGGGGATTGTGACTTGGTCAGTCCCGGTTGTTGATTTTTACCGCGTATTTGACTGAAAC